>WEDG01001968.1:0-125468 GCA_017591395.1 Schistocephalus solidus | reverse complement strand
GACGATCATCCTATCAACGAGTTTAATGAAATAATTCCATTGCTTAATGAAACTAAGAAGTTCGTTCTCGAAGTTTCTGACAAGGCAGAATTGTTTAGTGCCTCCTTTGCAAATCATCTTACGATAGAATCTGAACCGGTTCCGACGTTTCAGACATCCTCATTCCACGTTATCAGCACCATTGATATCTCCTTGAACTAATTCGTAAGCAAATTATTCGTCTAAAAAACTCGCACTCTTCAGGGACTGATGGTATTCCAAACTCAGTTATTAAGAGAGTGCCGAGCTTCCCCGATTGCTTAGCCATATATTTTCAGTTAATCTTTTAAAAAGATTCTATCCTGACTCATGGAAGACATATCTTATTCTTCCTGTCTTCAAGTCGGGATCTCGTTCGGACGTAAGTAATTATCGAGGCGTTCACAAAACCCCGGCTCTAGCAAAATTCTTTCAAACATTATTTTTAATCAAATTCCCGACTTTTTCTTAGAAAATAAGCTCTTAGGCGACTCGCAATATGGTATTCTAACTGTGAGATCATGTGAAGTGTGTCCCTTAGCTTTTCTGAACCTCGTGACTTCCCTTCGTAATGAGAAAAAGTCAGTGGTTGTGATCTTCTTTGACCTGAGCAAAGCCTTTGACAAGGTACCGCACAAACGTCTTCTGGTGAAACTAGAAGCCCTCGGCATCCGGCCTTCTCTCCTTCACTTCATTGGTTCCTGCTTGTCTAACCGCAGCCAGAACATCTTAGTAGGTGATAGCTACTCGACGCCTCAACCGATCACGAGTGGCGTTTTTAAAGGCACGGTTCTATGTACATAAACAGAATTTAAACTTTACTCAAAAATTCACAAAATTTTGTTAACGCTGACAATTTCAAGTGCATTTATTCATTTAATAAAGACACTGCTAGTAGTTGCGTTGATAAAATCAACACTGATCTACTTATGGTTGGCTGATAAAACTGCCTCTAGCCGCAGTTTGATTAAAAAAGTTTAGAGGATTTTTACTCGAAGACTATTTTCTCTTCCTGGATCCAGTATTTCTTATACGGATAGATGCCAGTTAGCAAACATTAAATTTCTCTGTGTTAGAAGACTCGAAGCTGGTCTCTGCTTCCTGTGTCGCGTTAACTCTAGCCCAAATTTCCCAAGAATTAACGCTCTCATATCAGTAGATCAACCCTATGCCACTCGTAATTCCTTCATGATAATTTCACCACCCCTTAGCCCCACAACTAATCGTTCTCAGTTTTATGCCTCCAAATATGCTATCATCTGGAATAATCTTCCACTGCAATTTAGGGTGTCGTCTACATTAGCTATTTTCAAAACAAAATAACGCAAACATTTAACTTCGGAAGATCTAAAGTCCTTATTTTCTGTTTCCTTCTCAAACTCGCAACTTTTGGATTTTGAAAAGGGTCCCCCCGGTAGTTGAGGCAGCTCCATTGATATTATATTTGTCTCTAAAAATATTTTCATCATCCTCTGCAGAGTCAATCTTTGCATCGACTTTTACTTTCCCCCCTTTAAACTAGCATCACCAAATCTTGACAACCTTGACACCTTCCTCCGATTTGGCAACCCCGACGATGGTCTCCAGGTTCAGGTTCTGATGGTTTCACCTCTTTTATTGGTGGACTTTCCAGTCAGCAAGGTCGCATCTTGATGATGATATCGTTAAATAAACGGTCCATTTTTTGTTTTGACCCTGGTGTCTACGATGAGTTCCATCTCTCTCACCTCCACTGGTAGTTATGGTTAGTAGCTCTGACTGCTATATTATCTCGCACATGACAAGGAGCGTTCAGAACCAACATACGTTTTCAGCAACATCACAATACTATCCCATTGCATCTAACTATTAATTTATTAGTGAAGCCGTTATTTTCTCCTAGTTTTTTTAAATTGGTGGCTTGCAGAACTCCACCTCCGATTCAACCGTCGGAGTTGTTTTTTAATTGTTTCTTTTCTAGTTCACCATATATGTCAAAGATGGTTGCTATTGTTTTAAAAATTGCAAATCGTTCTGAATCGGATATGCCTTCGATATTATTCATTTTTGCTGTTAATATGGCTGCTCACATAGTGCAGCAATTATCCACTTTTTATTTATTTAAACCGTGATACTAGGTTTAAAATTATGGGGCTCTCTGGGCCTTTAATATACAATTTATTTATTTATTTATAGTTCACAATCCCAAATTGCTCTATAGCTATCTAAGAAAAAGCACACGTAACAGGAACCCGATTCCTATTATGAGAAACGATAACGGTTTCGAAATATCAGAAATTATAAATAAAGCTGAAAAATTTCACAGAGAAACTGTTTTTATTTCATTTAGTTACGAGACTATGTGAACGCCAAGTATTCAGATATGCTCTTTCGAGAAGGGCGGTCTTTGAAGAACTAAAAATTCTGAAGGCATGCAAATCGCCTTGCCCCGATGAGATTCCAGCAAAGCTTCTTCTCAAACAAGTTCGAGAGCTGGCCAAACCGCTTTCCTTTCTGTGCCAAAAATCTTTCGATACGGGAATATTTCCTACCAACTGGAAAAAAGACCACATTGCACCGCTTCACAAAACTGGTAGTCGTGCATTTGCTTCAATGTACAGGCTTGTCAGCCTGACCCTTATCTGTTGCAAGGTTATTGAGAAGGTTGTCCAAAAGGAATTAATGATTTATTTATAAACCCATAACCTCTTATCCACATCACAATATGGCTTTCGTAGAGTAATATCGTGCGTTACCAAAGTTCTTTTATACGATGCAAAGCTGAAAAAAGCACTTGATGCAAAAGACACTGTGCATGTGGCCTACATTGATTTCCAGAAGGCCTTCCGCACCTGTATCTCCTTTAAAAGTTGTGAATGTTGGGTAATTGGAGGCAAACCTCTAACGTGGATCGAGCGTTTTCTCGTTGGTCGTTCCCGAGTGGTTTGTGTAGGTGGAACACGATTTAAGCACACAGTTATCGGGGGAGTGGACTCCCACAAGGTTCAGTGCTTGGAGCGATCTTATTTCTCTTGTTCATTAATGATTGTATACAGGAATTGGACTGTGACTTTGCAGGTTTTGCTACGTCTGGGAAATCGAAATCAGGTAACTGATATGCGACCCTTCTATTTGAACGGTATGCAACTCCAAGAAGCAGAAATGCAGAAGGATCTCGGCATTTGGATTACAAACAACCTGATGCCTTCTACCCAATGTTGCAAGGCAGCTTAATCCGCCAATTTTAATGCTGTACGATATCAAGTGGACATTTAAAGTTTTCGATTAAGACTGCTTTCCTTAAGTCTTGGGTATGTTTGTAAGGTCACATCTTGAATATATTATTCAAGCCTGGTGGCCGTGTACCCAGTAGTACATAAGCCTGCTCGAAAGGGTGTAGAGGTGACTTACGAAATTAGTAAGAGATCAAGGTGAACTGCCATACGAGATCTGTCTAAATAACCTAAAGCTGTATCCTCTGAGTTAAAGACAGTTGCGCGGAGATTTGATACAAACCTTTCGTATCGTGCGTGGCTTGGATTGCGCCTTTCTGTGTAATAGCTTTTTCCAACTTGCCACTTCGACTTATCTATGAGGTCATCCATTCAAACTACGTATGCCCCAAGAAAGATTGGATATGAGGAGGTATTTTTTCACAAACCATGTCGTGGAACCATGGAATAACCTACCTGAGGTGATTGTCATGCCCCAGTCTGCGGATACATTCAACCATTGGCTTGACATAATATGTTGCAGCACCACGAAGATTATGTAACTAATTAACCTTAACAATACCAGTGTAATTCGTAAATCTGCCTGCATTTACTTGACTGTTACTTCTTTATATTGCTTCTCATTCTTGTGAATTTTATGTACCAAATAAGGAGTTCAAAGGCGCATGCCTATTTTTCTCAAATACACTGAAAAGCACTGAACTGACTACTGAATTGTTATCATCGATTGTTTTTCGCAACTGGACGCATGTAATCGATAAAACTAGCCAATAAAACAACAAAGTAGTTATTATTCTAACCTAATTTAATCTGACAACTCTATACGTATTACGACAGTATAAACTTTAAAAGTGATCATACAGCAAAAATATGAGTGTTCCCTCTAAAACTGTCAACTGATTTTAGTTACACTTATATCAATCATAAGAAGCTCCACAAAGACTCTATGAACAGCTATAAACGGTCACTGGATTGGAGTTTATAAATTCTGACAACACCCTCAATGGAGACAGTGAACCTCTTATACTCTTCCCTATTTACAATTAGACATATCTTTGTAGGCATAAAAGCTTCGTATAAGAATCCACAACTTCCAAACTTCCTTTTCAGTGAAATTAAAAAAACTAAAAAAAAGTTTCACGATCCATTCGTAATTTATTTATCCAAAGTCCGATGAATTAGAGAAATTCACAACCTAGTTGGAGATAGAAACAAATAAGAGTATAGTCAACAAGTATTTTCAACTAATGATTCATTCGAAGAAGCACCGATATGCCAACAAACGGACATGACAGCATTGACCCTTAATAAGATCTGCCTTAACGAAGAAGCAGTCAAGAAAGCTATCTGAAAGCTTCCCAGCTCCACCTCTTTCGGAACGGGTAAAATTCCTCAATGCATCTTAAAACTTATGATATGTGCTCCAATACTTATCCATAAAATATTCGTTTTACTCTAGTCAAACGCTTTTTATTCAGAAACTTGGAAATATTAAAACATATATTAAATCTTCAAAAACAGGAACCGATCTGATACCAAAAGTTATTGTGCTTTTCAAAGAAGACCAGTAATAGCAAAAATCATTGAAAACTTTTTTTAACATGCAAATGCTAAAGCATCTGACAAACGTTAATCGATTCTTATCATTTACTTTGAGACGATTATAACATCAAACGCATTTGTTTTGTATTCCCATATGTAAGCAAAACGCAGGTAGCCAAAATGTATTGCCGCGGAAAATAGATGCGTAGCCTGGTTTCAAACCTGCGCCGCATAATCTCGCAGGACAGGCTACTGACACTTCTAACCACCCGGACACATTGACACAAAGTTTTGACAAACAAATTAATACACAAGCAGAAAATGTTGGCAACAATAACTATGCTAATAATTGTTCACCACCCGCTAGAAGGGCAAAAAGTCCTGTTAACTTAACAAATGTAGCCTACGAAGACCGAATTTTATGGAATGTTTCGGCTTACTTCAAAAGTTCTTAGGGATGGAGCTGCAGGTAACCAATCGAAAGAAAAAATGGATAATAAAAAAAAAGATTTCTTTCCACCTATTAAAAAAGCACCCGTCCATACAAAACCGCCGGTAAAGGAAAGTTGGTATGCACATAAATAGGTTTATTGAATGGGCACTTCTAGGGTGCTGTACAATCCTTAGAACACAAGAAAAAACTCAAAAATATCCTCTTTTCAGTTACCAATGTAGCTTTATTTTGGTTGTATGCTTAAATAGCAGTGTTTAAAATGAGGAGTTTGATCTAAGTAAGAAACCTGCCTTCCAAAGTTTACAAATAGCAAAATTTTATAATAAAACAGCTATACAGAATGGGGATGAATGTATCTGGGTAAGAATTGTTAGGGTCAAGAAAAGTCTGTTATAGACTTTTGAGATTATTCATTCGACAGAGGTAGAAACTTCTGAGGTTGATTCAAAGGGATAGGCACATCCAATCAGATGTGAGCGCAGTCGAGAGACTGAACAGGTTTTTTAAGTGGATTGAAGATTAACTTTTGGCATGAACCCGGGATGGGGTCAGAGTGATCGAATGTTGGTGAAGATGCTGGTGCGTCTTCCACTCTCAAATACTGAAACCCGTCCCCACGGTCATCGTCACCGCATATCGTGTCGTCGTCCCTCACTCAATGTTAGCATCCCCTCGTCCCGACCTCGCAGTTGCTCACAGCGTTGAACTTCCCACCGATTATCCATCGGGCATGGCAGAATCCCCCCCATTCCATACGGGACATATCTACATGCAACGCTTTCTGCTTTATTTTCTTCTGAACCCTTTCATACACGTATATCCTTCTCATTAATCTAACCAATTTTTCTATATTTCTGTTGTTTCTTCTAATGACCGTTGCGTTTGAATGATCGGCATGGTGCTTAGAGACTCTGTTCAGTACGCGCATCAACTAATTTTGACTACAGGTGCGTTACTCGCCCGTGTGTGTGTGCCAACCTCGACGTCTTCGACCGCTACAGGGCCTGTCAACTTATTAGACATACTTGCACTGATTGCTAAAGAAAGGATGAAATAGATTAGGAGAAATGAAAGTTAAATGGTAAGAAACTTTCAATGCTGTCCTACAGTCGGCATATTTGTATCTTATAATATGGTGTTGATTATGTTTTATCTAGCTTAATGAAACAACCATTAATAGTCATTTCATAAAGCTAGCTCAAAACTAGACGTCAGGCTTGTTGCACATCCAAATAACGTAGGACATGCATGATGCTCGAATGCAAAAAAATATAGTACTAACAGGCATAGATAATAAAATAAGGTTTGCAAATTAGTTTTCAAGCAAATTCTTTAACAATCTTTAAATTCTGTATAAAAATAAAGACGCAATCGGAAAAAAACATTGAACAATTTTAAATTTAAAAATTTTTAATAAGTTTTAACAGTAGATAAAAAAGTTCCTTTTAGATAATAGGTATATAAATAATTAAAGGTAGAGCCCTGGTGAACAGCCAGAGAATAGGCATTTATGAGTCTTGTAGAGCGCTAACCACCAGGTATGGCTTGCTCATAACCAGAAGATGTACGACAGCATCAGGTTAATTCTTCTTCTCTATGTGCACTGAAGGTTCAGAAATGGACGTGAAATAACTACTCGTGGGAGCTTCTGGCCTGAGTATCCAGTTCTAGTGAAATGGCTAACGCCGACATTGGAAGCGCACACAAAGTACATTTGGATTTGTAGTTTGATTTCTAGTTGCAGGTAGACGGCAGTTCATCGGGCGGACTCAGAATTGAAGAAGCTATCGCCGAAGGATCCATCGCGGCATAAAACGCACTCAAAATATGTATGCGTGAATGTTGGTTCCCAAAATTTGCATTATCGGCCCGAATTCGATGTCCTTTCTTTTTCAAATAATGTGTGAAATTAACAAATAGCATTTGCTTTGCTAGCATAATCATTCTGAGAATATATTGGTCGTGTGTGATTTTTAATAGAAAGGTGAGACCATTTTAGAGTCTTCTTATCCAGACGGGTTGAAAATCATATTTATTTTATTGTTCCTTGGATGCCATCAACTTTGGATAAGGATCTTAGAAAGCATCGTTGAATGGCTTCTAGTTTCGTTTGGCCATCAGAGGGCATTATATGAGAGAAAATTGAGCAGAAATCCAGAAGAGGTAAAACGTACATTTTATAGAGTCATGTCTTTAAGATAGGTGAGGAGAAAGTATTACAAATGAATCCACATAGTCGAGTGGCTTTCAATGATATTTGTTTAACTTGCGGGGATAAATCAAGAGTATTGGTATAGCTAAGACTCAAGTCTTTTTTATATTATTATAAATTATTATTATATATTATTGCAATCACAGAAACATGGCTGTTACAGAACATCAGCGATTGCGAAGTAGCTTTATCTGGGTACCAGTTGTTCTGGAGAGACTGCACCCACCGCCAGGGTAGAGGAGTTGCGATCTATGTTAAAATGACAGACAAAATTAGCAATGGTATTGAGGCTATTTTGCTTAACATAAAGACGTGGGGATCGCAGTCCCTTGAAGTAATGACTGTCTACCGACCACCAGGGGCAGACATCGACGCTGATACTTGTTTGTTGAAGAACATAAAAGAGATAAGTAGTCGACCTTATGTTGTTCTCATGGGTGACATCAATGCACCCAGCATTTAATAGAACGATCTGCAGGTGCAGTGCTCAAATATTTCCTTTGATCTTCGTCTGCTAAAGTCAACACTTGAAGCTCTTCTCACAACATGTATTTGTTCCAGCAAGAGCACGTGGACGACAACAAGCTATCTGTTTAGATCTCGTCTTCACTAAAGATCCTGACAGTGTAGACGAGGTACACTCCCTTCCTCCACTTGGTAGAAGTAATCATGCAGTACTTTAATGGAAGTTTGGTTTATATTCTGTGATATCTGCAATAAATGAAACCAGGCCCAATCTATGGTGAGAAGACATTTGCAAAATGAGACTTGAGGCATTACGAATAGACTGGAATCTTTTCTTTTCCGGGAATGTCACTGTGGACTGGAATTTATTTGAAGAGTGGCTGTTGAATCTAATAAACTTCCATCAAAACTTAGGATATCCAACAGCACAGTGGCTAACAAAAGATAGAAAAAGAAATATTAACAGGAAAGGAATGCTTTGTAAGAAATTTTGCAGACGAAATAAAAATTTAGCCTTGCAAGCATAAAAAATTAAAAGGAACAAGGTAAAAAAGCTTGATCTTCAAAAGACGAAGGAATTACGAGAAAGGTTTGCTACAGCGATCTACTTTTTCATGAGCCAAGCCTTTGACAAGGTACCACACATACGTTTTCTGGTGAAACTGGAAGCCCTCGGCATCCGGCCTCCTCTCCTTGACTTCATTGGTTCCTACTTGTCTAACCACAGCCAGAAGGTCTTAGTAGGTGATAGCTACTCGACGGCTCAGCCGATCACGAGTGGCGTTTTTCAAGGCACGGTTCTAGGTCCCCTTCTCTTCATTCTGTACATAAACAGAATTTAAACTTTACTCACAAATTCACAAAATTTCGTTAACGCTGACAATTTCAATAGCATTTATTCCTTTTTATAAAGACACTGCTAATAGTTGCGTTGACAAAATCAAAACTGATCTACTTATGCTCTCACGTTGGAGCTGTAGTTAACCGATGAAATTTGCTTCATCCAAGAGCAGTTTCATGTGTTTGGGCCCCGCCAAGCTTCTTGCACCCCTAGTATTTCAAAATAGTACACTTTTAGCACGACCAACCATAAGAGACTTAGGTCTAAGTTACACGAATAAGCTAGCATTATCACCTCATGCAGATCGATTTTCTGCAAAGGCTGCAAAGATATGTGGTTTTATATAACATAATTTCTTCCTTCTGGAAATAAAGTTAAACCTGTACCACATGTTTGTTCTTCCTATCCTAGAATACTGTTGTCCACACTTTGGGCTGATAAAAAGCCTTTAACCGCAGTAAGATTAAAAGGTTTAGAGGATTTTTACTCGAAGACTATTTTCTCTTCCTGGATCCCATATTTCTTATACGGATAGATGCCAGTTAGCAAACACTAAATTTCTCTGTGTTAGAAGACTCGAAGCCGGTCTATGCTTCCTGTGTCGCGTTAACTCTAGCCCAAATTTCCCAAGAATTAACGTTCTCATATCAGTAGATCAATTCCTTCAATATCATTTCACCACCCCTAAGCCCACAACTAATCGTTCTCAGTTTTTTTGACTCCAAACATGCTTTCATCTGGAATAATCTTCCATCGTAAATTAGGGTGTCGTCTACATTTGCTTTTTTCGAAACAAAATAACGCAAACATTCAACTGCGGAAGAAATAAAGTCCTAATTGTCTGTTTCTTTCCCAAACTCGCAACTTTTTGGTTTTGAAATGGGTCCTCCTGGTATTTTAGGCACCTCCCTTGATATAATATTGGTCTCTTATTATATTTCAATCATCCTCTGCAGAGTCAATCTTTGCATTCATTTTGTCGCCCCCCCCTTTTTAAACTGGCATCGCCAACTCTTGATAACCTTGATACCTTCTTCCGATTTTGCAACCCCGACGATGGTCTCCAGATTCAGTTACTGATCGAGACGGGATCTGATGGTTTCGCCACTTTGATTGGTAGACTATGCAGTCAACAAGGTCGCATCTCGATGGTGATCTCATGACTTCTACTTTTCCCATTTCGTTTCGACCCTGGTGTCTACGATGAGATCCATCTCTCTCACATCCACTGGTGGTTATAGACAGTAGCTCTGACTGCTATATTATCGCGCACAAGACAAGGAGCGTTCCGAACCCTCATACGTTGTCAGCAACCTCACAATACTATCCCATTGAAGCATTTTCTCCCGGGTATGAATTTATAGCAGGCGTTAACAGCAGGATTTATTGGTACCAAAAACATTTCGTGACGGCTTATCAACTGCAACCCGTCTTTGCATAACACAAGTAACGAATAAAAAGGGACAGCAGTTTGAATTAACAGAATAATCAATACATACCAGCAAGGTCCAGTGGACAACGTATTTATTTTCTGTTAATTCAAACTGCTGTCCATTTTCATTCGTTACTTGTGTTATGCAAAGATGGGTTGCAGTTGATAAGCCGTCACAAAATTTCTTGGTACCAATAAATTCTGCTGTTTACGCCTATCCCATTGAATCAAGCTATTAATGTTTAGTGAAGCAGTTATTTTCTCCTAGTTTTTTTTTAAATTGGTGGCTCGCCGAACTCCGCATCTGATTTAACCGTAGGAAATTTTTTACTGCTTCTTTTTCTACTTTACCGTATATGTCAAAGATTGTTGCTTTTGTTTTAAAAATGGCAAATCGTTCTGAATCGGATATGCCTTCCATATTATTTATTTCTTCTGTTAATATGGCTTCTCAGATAGTGCAGCAATTATCCACTTTGTATTTATTTAAACCGTGATACTAGGTTTAAAATTATGGGGCTCTCTGGGCCTTTAATAAACAATTTATTTATTTATTTATAGTTCAAAATCCCAAATTGCTCTACAGATTTTTAAGAATAGGCGCACGTAACAGGAACCCGATTCCTGTTATGAGAAACGATGACGGTTTCGAGGTATCAGAAATTATAAATAAAGCTAAAAATGTTTCACAGTTCTTTTGGTCAGTTTTTACCAGAGAAACTGTTTTTATTTCATCTAGTACCGGGACTAATTTAACGCCAAGTATTCAGAATATGCTCCTTCGAGAAGAGGCGGGTTTTGAAGAACTAAAAATTATGAAGGCATGCAAATCCTCTGGCCCCGATGAGATTCCAGCAAAGCTTCTTCTTGAACTTGTTCGAGAGCTGGCCAAACCGATTTCCTTTCTGTGCCAAAAATCGTTCGATACGGGAATTCTTCCTACCGACTGGAAAACAGCCCACATTACACCGCTTCAGAAAAAGTGATAGTCGTGTATTTTCTACAAACTACAAGCCTGTCAGCCTGACCTCAATCTGTTTCAAGGTTATGGAGAAGGTTGTCCAAAAGGAATTAATGATTTATTTGTTAACCCATAACCTCTTATTCACATCACAATATGGCTTTCATAGAGGAAGATCATGTGTTACCAAAGTACTTTATACGATGCAAAGCTGGACAAAAGCACTCGATGCAAACGACACTGTGCATGTGGCCTACATTGATTTCCAGAAGGCCTTCCGCACCTGTATCTCCTTTAAAAGTTGTGAATGTTGGGTATTGGAGGCGAAAATCTAACGTGGATCGAGCGTTTTCTCGTTAATCGTTCCCAAGTGGTCTGTGTATGTGTAACGCGATTTAAGCGCACAGTTATCGGGAGTGGAATCCCACAAGGTTCAGTGCTCGGAGCGATCTTATTTCTCTTGTTCATTAATGATTGTATACAGGAATTGGTCTTTGTCTTTGCTTTTTTTGCGGACGATATCAAAATCTTGAAAATTTCAACAATGCTACCGATGGAGATGATTTCCAAGAGGAGTGGTCCCGCAAATGGCTTTTGTCCTTCAAATCAAACAAATGTGCCCTGCAACGTCTGGGAAATCGAAATCAGGTCACTGATATGCGACCCTGCTATTTAAACGGTATGCCAATCTGAGAACCACACACACAAAAGGATCTTGGCGTCTGGAGGAAAGACAACCTGATGCTTTCTTCGCAATGTTGCAAGGTGGCAAAATCCGCCAATTCAATGCTGTACGCTATCAAGCGGTCATTGAATGTTTGTCGATTAAGACTTCTTTCCTTTAGTCTTTGGTTGGTTTGTACGGTCACATCTTGAATATTCCATTCAAGCCTGGTAACCGTGGACCCAACAGAAATACAAAATGCTCGAAAAGGTGCAGTGGCGAGCCACAAAATTAATAAGCGATCAAGGTGAACTGCCATATGAGATTCGTCGATGTAACCTAAAGCTTTATCCTCCGATTTATAGGCAATTGCATGGAAACTTGATGCAAACCTTCCGAATCGTGCGTGACATGGATTGCGCCCTCCTATGAGATGACTTTTCCAACTTGCCACTACGAATAATCTCCGAGGTAATCCATTCAATCTTTTTTTTCACCAACCATGTCGTGGAACCTTGGAACAACCTACCTGAGGCGATTGTAATGCCCCAATCTGTGGATAAATTCAAACATCGGCTTTACATACACATTATGCAGCACCACGAAGACTATGTGACTTTTTAACCTTAACAATATCAGTGCACCACCTAAATGGGCCTGCATTCACTCGACTGTAACTTCCTTACATTGCTTCTTCACCATCTTCTTCTTCTTCTTCTTCTTCCGACTTTATGTAACAAATATGGATTTCAAAGTTATTAGCTTAGTTTTCCTCAAATACAATGGATTGAACTGAACTTGATAGTGTCTCGGTTATTTCCTGATCGTTGAAAATTATGGGAGGAAGCTTTGCTGGACTAAGAACCATAAGATGACATTTATTTGGTGACAATGGCCTTTGCCATTAAATACTCCATTCGCTTAGTTTTTAAAGATCATTTTCAATCGTTCTATGCGTACTGGCCGCTGTAGGCTTGTTATATGTCTATGCAAATTTCAAGTCGTCCGCATATAAAAATGTTTTAGTTGACATTTATATGGAGTCGCCTCGAGTTGCCCATGAACCATGATGTCTCGTTATATCACCAGTCATCCAAACGATGAAGTCATTCGGACGAACACATTTGATGGTCCACAGTCTAAAATGCTGCCGTTTCTTCGGATACTAATCAACATCAGAATGCAATTATTGATCCTAGGATTCTGAGAACATAAGTTCATTGACGCATTTTTGTGAGATTTTGTTTCATACGCCTAAGTGATCAAAAACGCATCTTCTCAACGTTTCATTATCTCATTCTGAAATGCTACTGCAGTATTACCCTACTCTACCACTTGACCTTATTTTCCTAAGCAATTGTTTTCCCCTACCTTCTATTCGAAAATGAAGGACTATTGAACTCTGCCTCCACTTTTAAGGTAGGAGTTTTTTTCACTGCCTATTTTTATAGTTCACTCTTAATTTCAAAACATCACTAACTGTTGAACTAGCAGGACACGTTTTGTCTACATTATTACGTATTTGTACATTTTATCTGCACACCTTGTAATATTCTTATTTCTTTACTAATGTTTGTTTAGACAGTGCCTTTCCGGTGCTTACCAAATATAAATTTTAAATTCTAAAGAGGATGACACGTAACTGTATATAAGAAATAGGAGGGGACCTATGATAGTCCCCTGAAGTACTCCACTACTAAGATGAGATGGTTCTGAGACCACGTTTCAAATTTTTAATACCTGATATCGGTTTTGAAGGTAAGCTTTTAAAAAGTCGAGAAGGAAGAACTAATCCAATGGCTTATTACCTTTTCAATGAGCCTTTTATGGGGGACTTTTTCGAACGCGTTTTGTAGGTCAAAATATATAGAAGCCACCGTGTTTCCTTCATTTATGTTACTTGAAACGAATTCAAGGAAGGTGAGATTGCAGGAATTTTAAGGTAATAGAGCGTGTTGAGAGGAAGGTATGTGGTTAGCATTTGTCAAATGGTTTAGCATTTGGTTCGAAATTATTTTTTTCTAGGATTTTTGCTATTACCGCTGTTCGGTGAACACCACAATAGCTTTGTGTATCAGATCGGTTCCTGATTTTAAAGATTGGTGTTATGCTTCAGTATTTCCAAATTTCTGGATACATATCATTCGAATGGAGTAAGGAGAATAGACTAGATAGCAGAACTAGAGCTTATACACATGCTTCAGTGTGCAAGGTGAGATTATATCCGTTTCATAAGAGGTGGAATCAGAAAGTTCTCTAATAACTTTTTTGACGGTTTTTTTTTCGCTTTAACAGATCTCATTGAGGATAACTGTGCCTAGATCCCACTGTTAGAAAGCATTTTTCTTTCTATGCAGATATGTTACTCACTAATATATAGTAACGTATATATTTTAACTGCAATATCTTCAATGAGCCTTATCAAACCTGGATGTTCGTCGCCCATCGTTTTTACAGCGAGTTTACAGTGCCTGGATCGAACTGCCAGAGGAAGTCATACGGGCGGACACGACTGCCACACTTGAACATAAACTGTATTTATATTCGCTTGAAAATTATCGTTCCTTCGTACAGAAAGGAACTCCTACATCATACAAAAGCTTTGCCCATACATGAAGATAAGGGTGATATCTAGTATTTGACATAGGTAATCATTGAAACTGTGCCAAGACTCGACTGTTAAAAACAATTTCCTTCTACTTGAATATGTTATTCACTACTTTGCAAGGACGTGTATTTTGACTGCAATTTTGCAGTTAAATATTTTTTTATTAATAGGGTCTTCAAAGGCAATGCCTATTACCCTTAAATATACTGAACTATACTGAACTAGTCGATAACAACGACTGCGTTGAAAACCTGGGTTGCAGCGCCGTCATGTTTGCAGACGATGTTAAATTGTGGAGGGTCATCAGATCTGATGCCGATAGGCACGCACTTCAAGAGAGCCTCAACCATCTTAGCAGCTGGTCTGCTCGTTGGCTCTTCAATTTTAACGATGTGAAGTCTGTGGTCCTAAGACTCCGTTCCAGAAAGACAATTAAGGAGGATGATTCCTACCATTACCTTCTCAATGGGCAGCCTTTACGATTGTTGAGGAACAGAAAGACCTCGGTGTTCTAATAAACTCTTCACAAACCATCTTCACAGTATATAAAGGCAGCTAAACGCACAACAGAAGTTTGATTTGCGCTCAGACGTGGATTTGTGCAAATCGATAAGGAACTTTTCCGAAAAACCTACGGAGCATTTGTTCGATCTCACTTGGAATACGTCGTCCAGGCCTGGCATCCGTGGTTTAAGAAGGATTATCCACAGATCAAACGAGTAGAGGCGAGGGCTACGAAGATGGTCAAGAATCTAAGTCATCTGCCTTACGAAACCAGATTAGTTAAACTTGATTTGTTTCCCTTCAATTACAGGCAACTACACGGTGACCTGCTCCCAACATACCGGATTATCAGAGGCCGCGAATGTGCCCTAGAATTTACTGACTTCTTCGAATCGGTTAAGATGAAACATCTGTGGAGTCATCCCTTTAAACTGCAGAGGAAATTGGTCCACACGGACGTCTGTCGGAACGCCTTTTCACAGAGGGTCGTTGGTGCATGGAACGGACACCCTGATGAGATGTTCCTTTAAGAAACAGTTGACACATTTAAATGCATACTGTATACTCATTTTCTGAGAAACTATTGTATATATAAGGAAGCTTGTGTCATAAGTGGCAGCTTATGCCTGGCCCACACATATCGATGACCTTACGTTTTCATTTTTCTGAGTTATTGCTGTAATTGTTTATTCTTTTGCCATTTTTGAATGTGAAAAGGGAGCTCAAGGGCGAAAGCCTTATTCCCTCAATAAAGTGACTTTAAGTGACTTAACGCATCGTGTCATCCACACTGAGGAAGAGACTAATTTTATAATAATAATAATAATAATAATAAAAATAATAATAATAATAGTTGTATATATTGCCGGTTTACAGGCATTGTCAGATGAAATATTCAGTGGGGATCAGGCTGGCAGTGAAAAAACTCCTGAATATATATCATTTGAAGTGTTTTTCCTATCTTTATGTTATTCAGGAGAAAAAACTGTCGCCTGTAAGGATGCTAGCAGTTCAGATCAGGGAAGGTCTAACACAAGTGCAGTCTCTTTGCAGTCTCTCTGTCTTTGTTAGGAACCAGGATTCTGCCCCAGGCAAGAGTGCATCCGTGGACGGTTGTTAACTAACTGCCGAAGAAGTCAATGGGTGCAGGCTGCAGAGACGGTGCCGTATCCCTCAAGGTAACACCTGGGATCGGATTCAGATGTCGCGCACTCCGTCGAACAAGAAAACAGATTCTACCGTGTCGGCGCCCATAATTCTTGGAAACTGTTCTGAATGCAAAAAAACTAGTTAAAGTTATCTTAAAAAAGAAAAACGTTGCTGGATTTTTATATTATGGGGTAGTTTATTCCCCATGGCTTTTTTGTTTACCGAAAAGAATCAGTGATACTTAACTATGCGAGCTAATGAAAGAAATAAAAAGACATTGTGATGCATGCTGCGCCAAGGGTGGTCAAACTGCCTCAAAGTGGTAAGAGGAGTGCATTTACGACTATTCAAAAGCTTAAACAGTAAAAATAGTCCCTTCTACACTTGGCGAAACCATAAAGAATCAATGTTTACAAGACCACAGCGCTCTTGATACGACAGATAACGGTGCACCAAAGATTAAATTCTTTTCGTGAAGAATAGCTGTACTGATTCTATTTTCTTCCATTCACTAGCGCGCAGAAGGCAGTATTCTAGGCCAGGTCTAACGTAAATTTTATAAAGGTGGATTCTCAGCTATTAATGTATCTCGAATTATAAAAAGGGTAGCGTATAAAAGGTTAACAGCTTCCGTCGGGATGTCATTAGAAGCTATGAACTCCAGTCCAATGACCTTATATAGTCATTCTTATAGCCTATGTCAAGGATTTTTCGATTTAAGCTAGTGTAACTATAACCAGATGTTAGTTTTATGTTTAGAGGGAGCATTTTAATTATTGCATTATGATCACTTTCAAAGGTTATGCTTTTGTAATGTGTATTTAAAGGCTACTTGTCATTTGTAAGAATAATGTCTAGGATGATGTTTCCTCGGATCGGTTTATTGATTATTTGTGTCCAGTTATGAAAGACAATCGATGATAGCAGTTCATAGTGTCTGGTGGGGCTGCTAGTTCAACCAAGTTAATTTCTGGACGGTTAAATCGCCCGAAATTATTTTATATTCAGATTGAATATTTGCTATGGTATCTGTTTGATTTATTAGGCCAGTGTCGCCATTACTACATTCTGGAGGAGTGCAGAGACATATGATAAGTATGTTTTTGTGCGAAAGGGATTTTACTGTAGCAAAGCATGCTTCACCATGGAAAGTTTCGTGTGAAAATATCAAAACCACTGCCTCATTTATCAATGTAGTCTTGCCGATATAAATTATAGTTTGGGACAAATATCGAAGCCTTCGATGTTATTCATTCACCCATGTTTCTGTTATACAGTCTATATCGGTATTATAGGCTTCAATGAATGTCCTAAGTTGGGTTATTTTAGGTACTATCAAGCTTGCTTAAATAAGGGCGATACATAGGATGTCGGATAGAGAAGAGGTCAGCTGTAGGGGAAAAAATGATTTTATAAGTGTTTTGATTGTGCAATGGGCTAATGGAAGGAAATTGTGTAACTGTTGGAAGGTACGGTGATGTGCATGGTGGGATATGAGTTCAGCTATGACATAAGTTAAAATGTTCAGTAAGCAGTACTGTTTCTGAAATTGAGGCGAACATTTTCGGAAAGAATAAACTAGTGGAAAGAGGTTTGTTCATACAATGCTGCAAATGCCATGCGTAAGTATCCATCGTCAGAAATCACGTAGAATTAGGAGCTAACCAGGGAAAGTACGAAACGTGGAAGCATGATTTCACTTTCGTAACGCATACGAACAATGCGGAAAGGTTTTTGCAAAATAAGTAGACAAATAGCTCTTGCTGTCTCGAAATATCAATTTTGCGAATTTTCCTATTTGACGTTGACTGGAATTTTTTGTATATCTAGTCAAGTGCTTATGTCAACACTCGAGCCACACAATTTACTTTTTACCATTTCTGGTGAACGTTGCTAATTTAACTGCCTTGCATACTGTTTCTCCCACATAAAACTATGCGGTCACATGCCCATCAATGACATCAGAGTTCACTACAATATCGACGTGCCAAACACATTGCATACCCGACAACTCTTAAATCTTCAGGTCCAACAACTCCCAATCCCCCAGCGTGACAAACAGAAACTGCAGCGCCGCTCCGCCAAATCAGCACCACCTGACTTATCTTGTCCTCATCGCCACCGCACATGCACATCACGCATCGGTCAGATCGGTCGCCTGCAATTATGTTGCACACAGACTAGCTAATCAGTGTCAAGAGCACCAACCTACATCCACCGCACCCGCCTCAACAGTCCCCATTGTCCACGCACATTCACTCACCGCATAAGTCTACTAGGCCACATGCGCCTCGATGAAAACCTTGCGATAGAACACAACCAATTCTCTCCTCATCAGCACCTAAATCACGCGACCAGCCCCAACGTCCCGCGGGCAGCAAGTAAACAGCAAAGGTATTCCTTAGCTCCTTCTCCATGTGGATCATCTACTACATGTTTGGTCCGTGCCTAAGACTATCACGTTGCGCTAAACGCTGTGACAGTGACTGGGGCCTTTGAATTAAAATAGCATGAGCTCGACGACTCACAGCATTTTCCTCACTTAAAAAAATATTACGCGCTTGAAGCTGTCGCTCTACGCAAAAGCTATAACTTCGAAGGTTGCTATCTGATAGGATAACTCGGACCGCGCTGTTAGCCCAGCGTGTGTGTGTGTGTGCCCCCGGTGTGAGTGTGTGTGCCCCAGTGCACAGTGGGCCCCGGCTGATAGCAGAACTCACAACCCTCTTCCAGGAGATGTGGCGCCAAGGACAAGTTCCTCAGGATTTCAAAGACGCGACCATCGTCCATCTCTACAAACGGAAGGGGAACCGGCAACTCCGTGATAATCACAGAGGCATCTCGTTGCTCAGCATCGCCGGGAAGATCTTCGCCCGTATCCTTCTCAATCGTCTGAACGGTCACCTACAGCAGGGCCTGCTCCAGGAAAGCCAATGTGGCTTCCGCTGACACCGTGGAACAATCGATATGATCCTTTTCCGCCCGCCAACTACAAGAGATGCAAACTCATCTATACACTACCTTCGTGGATCTAATGAAAGCCTTTGACACGGTGAATCGTGACGGACTGTGGAAAGTCATGCAGAAATTCGGCTGTCCTGAGTGGTTCACGCACATGGTGCGTCAGCTTCATGACGGGATGACGGCGCGCGTCACTGAGAACGGGACGGTATCCGAAGCATTCGCAGTGACCAATGGAGTGAAACAGGGTTGCGTACTGGCCCCCCACCCTTTTCAGTCTCATGTTCTCGGCTATACTGATGGACGTCTACCGTGATGAGCAGCCGGGTATCCGCATCGCCTACAGACATGACGGGCACCTTCTCAACAGTCGGCGTATGTAGGCTCCAACGCGCGTGTCTACGACTACAGTCCATGACTTGCTCTTCGCTGACGACTGCGCCCTTAACACCGTGACGGAGGAGGACATGCAAAGGAGTATGGACCTATTTGCCGAAGGCTGCGCCGATTTTGGATTCAAAATAAGTACAGCCAAAAATGGTTTTCTGGCACCAGCCTCCACCAAACACGGAATGCAATGCTCCTTGAATCAATGTCAACGGTGCTCAACTCAAAAACGTGGAAACCTTCGTTTATCTAGGAAGTACGATATCGCGCAACACGAGAATCGATGACGAGGTTGCCAAACGGATCTCCAAAGCTAGTCAGGCCTTCGGCCGGCTGCAGGCCTCCGTGTGGAATCGCCACGGTATTCACTTGAACAACAAACTGAAGATGACACAAGGCTGTCGTCTTGACAACACTCCTTTATGGAGTGGAAACCTGGACCGTCTACTCGAACCAAGCCAGGAAGCTGAATAACCTTCATCTCAGCTGTCTTCGCAGAATACTGAAGCTGAGATGGCAAGACAGGATCCCGGACACGGAAGTCCTGGAGTGGATCTGAATCCTCAGCATCCACGCCGTGCTGAGGCAAGTGCAACTGCGAATAAGTAGCCGCCTTTTAAAGAATGGACGACGAGCGACTACCCAAACGACTTTTCTACGGAGATGTCACTACGGGTTCTCACTGGCAGGGAGGTCAAAAACGACGCTACAAGGACACTTTGAAGAAATCGCTGAAGCAACTGCGAATCAACTCGGCGACCTGGGAGGACCTCGCCCAGGATAGACCGGCATGGAGAAGATCAGTGAAGACTGGTTCAGCAATCTATGAGGCCAACCGGATTGCTGCCGCCAAGGCCAAAAGAGCGGCACGAAAGTCACCAGTGCCCCGGACCAACACCGCCAATGCCCAGGCCCTATCAACATGCCCACGCTGTCAACGCATCTTCCGCGCGCGAATCGGCCTGGTTGGACATCTTCGGAGGCTATGCAACAATAATCCTACAATTCCAACTTCTACGTCAAATTCTGCCAACCCTCCTTCAGACTTCCCCACCCTCACTGCTGGCATCAATTCCATTACTCCCACCATCATAGAGACCAAATCCATCTACTCATCGCCTGTTACCCCCACAACCGCAACTACCACCGCCTTCGCCTTCACTACCACCACCACCACCATCAGCGATGGGGAAATCTCTCCTAAGCTGTACTCAATGTGACCGCAAATTCGCCTCACTCATCGGCCTGGTCAGTTACTTGCGAATACATCGTACAAAGATCGGTGGGCCAGTGCCTGGATCACCATCACACAGCGGAGATCGTCGCCTCCACTGCCCTCACTGTCCTCACGCATCCACTCATCACATAGGCCTATTCGGTCACATGCGCATCCATGACAGTGGAATTCACCACAATGCCGACAACACCGATACATCATGCACACCCTCCGCTCCTGCCATTCTTAGCGCCCCTGCCACCTCCACTACCATGAATGACATCCCCCCAGCCTCTACCGATTTCTCCTGCCCACATTGTGCCTGCAACTTCAACTCACGCATCGGCCTGGTTGGTCACCTTCGAATCCATCGCACGGAGGCTGGTGAACCAAAGCCTGGGGCTCCGACATACAGTCGACGCGCCCGCCTTCACTGCACTCACTGCTCTCACACATTTACACACTGCATGGGCCTATTAGGACACATGCGCCTCCACGACAACCTCCGGTAAACCAACGGAGGCTAAGCTAAATCAGCGCACACTACCTACACCAATACATCGACAACACCCTCACAATCACCATTTACCAGAGTATATCATGGTTTCCTAGAAACCATGGCTGGGAAGTCTGCCAATCTGACGCTTCTACCAGATCATGCCATCGGCTCAGTGTATGTGCTGTGTGTGTCGAGTGGCTGACCAGTGGACTGGGAGTCAGACGGCGATGGCTGCTCCATATCTCCTGAGTTATTAAATCCTGGTGTGTGCTTTATGGGGGCCGGGTCGTGCTGTGGCGCGTGAATACGTGTACGCCGATCCGTCAGCCAATGCGCCCACTCCCACATTAGGCAACTGACCGGCTCGGACAGTATCTGATGGTGGGGTGTTGGGGAGAGAGTGAGTTCGACAGCTCAGTGCATGTTCCTCACTATAAACAATCTGACGCGCTTGAAACTGTCACGGTGCGCTAAAAGCCGTGGTTTGGAAGGTTGCCAACTGACGGGATAACTCGGTCCGCGTGATCAGCCCAATGTGTGTTTTGTGTGGAGTGGCTGACTGGCGGACTGAGAGTCAGGCTGTAATGGCTCCTTCTTAATGTGGTCTTTATGGCACTCCCACTCTGTGGGATTCGAGCCAGGTGTGGTGGTACGCCCAGGGGCGGCTCCGGCCGCGCCAGCCACCTGCGACCTCTCTCATCTCCGGTCTTCTTGCCTCTGTCGTGAGACCGGGCTCAGGTGGGGGAGGAGAGGAGTGTGCGGTAACGTTAACCGCCATGGTTGGAAGGTTGCCAACTGACAAGTACACTCAGACCTCGCAGTTAGTCCAACGTGTGTTGTGTGGAGTGGCTGACTGGTGGTCTGAGAGTCAGGCTGCTATGGCTCACTTCTTAACGTGACCTCTCGCTATCTCACACATGTGAGATGTATTTCGTTTAACCCCCTGTTGTGTGAAATCCTGGTGCTTGTGTTTGGGGGGCCAGGTCGTGTACGTAGTACACGTAGACGCGTTCACCAGCAGCTGCGCCCACTTCCACATCAGACAACTGACCGGCTCGGACAGCGGTTTGTCTGTGGGGGTGGGGGAGAGAGTTAGGTCGACAGCTTAGCACATGTTCCTCACTACAAACAGTCTGACGCGCTTGAAGCTATCATGGTGCGCTAAAAACCGTGGCTTGGAAGGTTGCCAACTGACGTGATAACTCGGACCGCGTGGTCAGTCCCATGTGTGTTTTGTGTGGAGTGGCTTACTGATGGACTGAGAGTCAGGCTGCAATGGCTCCTTCTTAATGTGGCCTTTATGGCACTCCCACTCTGTGGGATACGAGCCAGGTGTGGTGGCATGCCCAGGGGCGGCTCCGGCCGTGCCAGCCACCTGCGTCCTCTCCCTGCCTCCGGTCTTCTTGAAGCTGTCTTGACCCCAAGCTCAGGTGCGGGAGGAGGAGAGAGACCGCGGTAGCTGCAGCGCAAGACTTCTATCACTTAAAACTAATTCACGCGCAAGTCACCGTCCCTGCACCAACCTTCCATGGAGCATACGGTGGACATCGTCGAAATCGACTGTCAAACTGTCGGGATATGAGTGAATGTGTAAGAGCGTATGTGTTGAGTGTGTGGTGGGATTTGAGTGTATGGGTTAAAGTGCATGGGTTGTTTGTGTGGAAGATTGCATGGGTTGCGTGTAGAGGTAATGACCCATTTGGGAGAGGAGGATTAACTGTAACTACCTGGGGTTAATTTTGGAAAGGTTTGTCGGCCTTGGTCACTGGTTTGGTTTTCATAAGTTGCTCCGATGTTTGAAAGGTTAGCGTGCGTTAGTTTACTCCGATACCATGCAGTTGGAGTTGGGGAGTTGAGGTGCTATTAGGAGAGCTTATTCGTGTCTTATGATAGTTTGCAGAGTTTGATGCACTCTTTTTTATTAGGTTAACATATTTTGAGTATTTCAGTGGTAATGGTGTGCTTTTTAAAGCTTTTTGTATAGGAACAGTAACTGGGAGACTCATCGACTTGCCTTTTGAGCTAGAAATGATTGACATGTATGTCATAGAATTGGTATAATTTGCTCAATTGACATTTTCTGTTACTGGTTGTTCATTTTGGAGTGTCGTAGTAACACTTATTTTACTATCTAATATTGTGACGTTACTAGATCCAGAATTGGTGTCATCAATCTGTTCCAGAGAAGTTGTAGCGTTTTGAGGTGCTCGTTTCGTTTTATTCCACCATCCTCTCCAAACTGCTGGAGCAATTATTCGTTTGGTATTATGAGTGTTAGAATAAAAATTTG
This sequence comes from Schistocephalus solidus, assembly GCA_017591395.1. NCBI lineage: Eukaryota > Metazoa > Platyhelminthes > Cestoda > Diphyllobothriidea > Diphyllobothriidae > Schistocephalus > Schistocephalus solidus. The sequence continues at coordinate 102,053 of WEDG01001968.1, read as the reverse complement.
ATAAACTTGCCAAAGGTTTGGCTAAAGAGGCACTTTGTTTATTCTTTTGATCATACTGGTCAATACGCTTTGCATTATAGTTGGCAGCTTTGGGAGTGCCTGCTTGAGGTTCCACTGAGGAGATGGTATGACGAGCATCTTGTTCATCACGCCTTTGGATAGTTGTGAAGTTGGGTTTATTTCAGTGTTTCGTAGAATTAGATCGGCTTCGGTCTGTGAATAGAAGCTCACTAACATTGGCTGCTTTTTTCTTCTATAGTTATGCCTTTTGTTGGAAGCTTTGCAGATTTTGAAACTAAACGAGTGTGTGAATTGTTAAATTGATGGTTTTGGGTTAATCTTGTGGGGAATATTGCGGAGAATGACGTTAAACCTGCGCTAAGACCTATCAGTGACCTCTGAAGGGACTACGTGTATAATCGGTTCAATTTGCGGTACACTTGTTAATATAGTTGTAAAAGATTAAAGTCTTATAATGAATTGAGCATCGTAAATAAATGCTCATATTTGTCGATAAACGTTTTGCAGACGTAGGATAACTGCGAGATCTAGTTTATCAATGGTTAATTTTGCGGCAGTATTATTTCTGGTATATATTTATGTGAGGAGATAGACGGTTCGATACAACAACTTGGGAGTTAGGGAACAGAAATCCACTTCTTATATATTAAGATAATAATTGAGTGGCAAATATCTAAATATCTTCAAATAATAAGTAATTTCAATTTATCTTCGAGTTGAGGATTTTGAGCGATTGTGCACAGTCGGGCTATAACCTCTTTAAGCATACCAAATAAAAGGCATCGTTTCTGCCGAACCCAGTTAACCAGCGGATGTTCCGTTCGTTCAAAAGGGAGTTTCATAAAGTTCGTGCTCCCATAAACAGACGCCCAGTTGACGTTGCTATGGACTTTTTGTACTCGGGTGGTTTCAACTAAAAAATAGTGGAAGCAAAACGCCTCTCTTCGCGTAGCAAGAATCCTCCTATACTAGGTTAATTGTTTTCAACAGTTTTTATTTTATCTATTTATTGCCAGTTTACAGGCAAGGTCAAAAAAATATATACAGTAGAGGGTCAAGCTGACAGTGAAAAAACTCCTGATCGTTGTTTCAGGTGTTTTTTAAGGAGAAAAAACTGCAGCTTATTGAGTAATTAAAGTTCTGGACAGGGACTTGTTAACACAGGTGCCCGGCGAAGAACCTCTCCATTCAGTGTTACGGATCCGGTATTCTGCACCAGCAGGTATGTCGGTGAGCGGCTGTTCGCTGTCGACTGAGAAATAAGCCGATTGAGGTCTGCAGAGCCAGCAATATTGCCCTCAGCATGAAGACCGGCACAGGATGCAGAGTCCGTGAACGCCATAAGAACCGAAGAGAGCTTCCACAGAGTCAGCACCCAAAAGCTTTGGAAGGTGTCCTGAATGTAGAAAACTAGTGACATTTCGCGTAAACAAGGGATAGCTTTGTTGAATTTTGATACTTCTAGGTAGCTTATTTCAGATTGCTATAGCGTTTACCGAAAAAAACTGTCGGTATCTAACTGTGCGTGCCAAAGGAAGAAATAAAAATACATCTCGATGACTGGTGCACCGAGAGTGGTTGAGGGGCCTCAGAGATGTTAAGGGGGTTAAATGTACGACTGTTTAGAAGTTTAAACCGTAAAAATAGTCCCTTCTGCAATCTGCGAAGCCACAGTGGGTCAAGGCTTGTAAGCTCACAGCATTGTTGGTAGGACAGGTTTTGGTGTTCTGAATAGAAAACTCTTTTTGTAAAGAAGTGCTGGACTGATTCAGTGTTCATCCGTTCACTAGCGTGCAGAAGGCTAAACAGAAACAAGCAGTATTCCAGACTAGGCCTGACATATAATTTATAGAGGCTGATTCTAATGATGACGGTTTTAAAATTTCTGAGAATAAACCCAGTAGTTTGGCGTGCTTTCGAGACAATCAGGGTGTAGTGTTCTGACAGATTAAGACTAATAGAATATGATATGCCCAGATTCTTTATAACTCTGGGCACATTTAGATCGTGACCGTCTACGCTTAGGTGGGGCTGATGGTTGTCACCAATAACCATAACGGAGCACTTTTGCCAAGAAAGTGAGAGGCGCCATGTGCGACACCACTGAGCGAAGGCCTGAAGATCCTTTTTTAAGAGCTCAAGCACGATGTTGCGATCAACCGGTTTATATCGATAGGCAACGTTTAAATCGTCAGCGTACATAAAGGGCCTACCATACTGAAAACAATCAAGAACATCGTTGACAAATTGGCAAAATAGAAGCGGGGCGAGAGTGCTGCCCTGAATAACTCCGCTCCTCACAGGCGTGGAGTTTGGAGATAACATCAGAAATTTTAACCCGGTGTGCGCGAGCATTCAAAAAGGAAAATATTAAGTTCAGAAGCTTGTAATCTATGCCAAAGGAGGCAAGTTTTAGCATGGTCAACACGATCAAAAGCCTTAGTGAAATCGAAGTAAACGGTGTTAATTGCAAAACCACTGTCTCTAGATTGTAGCACAAGATCAAAGAAAGAGAGCTGGCAGGTGTCACAGGACCTTTTTTCGAGAAAACCATGGTGAGCCGCATTAAGTAGGTTATTCTCTCTTAGGTGACGCATCATCTTGTCTTTGATCAAGGTCTCGAAGATCTTCGAGACTGCTGGTAGTGTATTTATTGGCTTTAAGTAAGGTGGACTCAATCTTTGCTCAACGAGGTCGCACTTCTCGCTATTTGAAAATGACAAAATGTTTCCCTTGTCGAGATCTTACACCAATGGAGCGAAGAAATGGGTCCTTATTATCATTAATTTCTCAACCTCATATTCATAAGTCTGGTCGTATTTCCACTAGCGTCAATGCACCAACTAATTCATCTCCTCAGATGTCTAGTTCGGTCAGCCCCTACACTCAACCTTCTACTTCGTCTCCCCCGTGGCCAAATACTGCAATTTCCGGTGTTTTCAGCCTACCTGAAATGTCTTTGACCCCGTCTAAAGCATTGATACCTTCTAACCCGTCTAAAGCACTTAGACTGCCAGCTTTTCCTCTTAAGCGTAATTCTCCAGGCCTCTCCGGGAAATTTCCCGAATCACATCGCATAAATAACGTTCTTCAAATAAAAAATCCGCAATCATCTTAAATTTAACTTATTTAACCCTCCACAAGCTAGTTCGTCCCATAACCCCACGGGTCATCTTATACCCTCAATTATATCACCTAAGGCAGGGTTTTCCGAAGGGCGTAAATCTAACCTAGACCCAAAAGCAAGATAGCGCAGGTCTCGGTAATTGACTACTGCCCTCTCCAAAACTAAGCAAGCCTCTCCAACAGGCAAATAACCGTAACCATGTTAACCAATATACAAGACCTGACTTTCCAGCATTTTATTCTTATAGCTGCTTGCCCTCTCTCACCAGCCCCTATATTCCATCTAACTTCCCGTCATTCCGTTTTACCTACCAACAGGCATATCTTAGTCATAACCCATATGGTGGTTTGATACCGGAAAGTTTTATTCCTACACCTTTTATATATCCCTCTCAGCCCTTTGCTAATGAAGTTCCATATACCAATGGTTATGGCGCAGTTGGCAATTACCCTCCAAGCCACAATAACTTCCAACTTAATTACCCACCATCAAATCTTTTTAATGAATAACGATTACCCTAGTTTGTATACTCGCACTTCCCTTGATGTCATATTACTTAATGCTAGATCTGTTATAAATAAGATGGCCCAACTGAGAGCCATTACTTTCGATTTAATGCCTAATTTTTATGTGTAACTGAATCTTGGACCCATCCCTTAATTTCCGACTCTTTGCTTGTTATAGACCAGTACGATCTCTACCGTCAAGACCGCACTAGTAAGCGTGGTGGTGGTTATCTTCTCTATATTAAAGATTCATTTAAGCACTTGCCGTTTGATCTAGACGTTACGTCATTCTCTGGTAATTACTGCTTCGCATCCATTATTCTGTCGCCCTGGAAAAAGGCTATTCTCGGATGTATTTACTACCCGCCTAATTCATCATCCGATGATGATGCAAAACTTTGTGAAATTTTTAAACTGGTTTCGGAGTCCAATTTTTAACATTAAAATAATCGCTAAGGATTTTAATTTTCCTGAAATGGACTGGATTTCAAACTTTTGTCCACCCTAATTTCAGTTTTTCCTAGATACTATTAATTTTTCTAATTGGTCACAGCTTGTCCGTTCTTCAACGAGAGACAACCATATTTAAGACCTGATTTTCACAAATGACATTGCTCTGCTCTTCGTTGATTTAAAGCAGCGCCTCTTCCAATGTGACCATACATTAATTCACTGTTGCTTACCAATTGTCTCATCGAAAGAGGCTAGCTCCGTTCGTACCTATCATGCTTTTTGCCTCGCAGATATGAGCCTAATTAACAACATTTTGGACTCACGTTAACTCTAGCCAAAATCTCCCATGAATAAACGCTCTCGCTCCGGTAGATCGACCCTATGCCACTTGTAATTCCTGCATGATCATTTCACCACCCCTTAGCTCCACAACTAATCGTTCTCAGTTTTATTTCTTCAAATATGCTTTTGTCTGGAATAATCTTCCACTGCAAATTAGGCTGTCGTCCACATTAGCTATTTTCAAACAAAATTGCGCAAACATTTAACTTCGGAAGATATAAAGTTGTTATTTCTGTTTCCTTCCCAAACTCGCAACTTTTGGATTTCAAAAAGGGTCCTCCTGGTATTTGATGCAGCTCGCTTGATATTATATTGGTCTCGAATTAAATTTCCATCATCCTCTGCAGAGTCAATCTTTGAACTCACTTGTTCGCCCCTCCCTTTTAAACTAGCATGGCCAACTCTTGACAACCTTGATACTTTCCTCCGATTTTGCGATCCCGACGATGGTCTCCAGGTTCAGTTGATGATCAAGGCGGGTTCTGATGGTTTGCCTCTTTGATTGGTGGACTATGCAGTAGGCAAGGTCGCTTCTCGATAATGATCTTATGACCTCTACTGTCCCCTCTTCGTTTTGACCCTGGTGTCCACTATGAGTTCGTACTCTCTCACCTCCACTAGTGGTTACAAACAGTAGCTCTGACTGCTATATTATCTCTCACATGACAAGGGGCGTTCCGAACCCTCATATGTTTTCAGCAACATCACAGTACTACCCCATTGCATCTGGCTGTTATTTTTTACTGAAGCAGTTGTTTTCTCGTAATTTTTTTTAAATTGGCGGCTGGCCGAACTCCACCTCCGAATTAAGCGTAGGAGTTTTTTTACTTCTTTTTTTCTAGTTCACCGTATATGTTAACGATTGTTGACTATTGTTTTAAAAAAGCAAATCATTCTGAATCGGACATGCCTTCCATATTGTTCATTTCTGCAGTTAAGTGCAGCAATTATCCACTTTGTATTTATTTATACCGCGATACTAAGTTTGAGGTGACGGGGCTCTCTGGGCCTTTAATAAACAATTTATTATTTATTTATTTTTAGTATCGTAACTTAGCTCAGGCAGCATCAGCAATGGTCTGGCTTTACTTACCCAGCGCCATTTCGCTGCTGAACACTGCACCAGAAAGCGATTTTAAAACTTTTCGTAAGTCTGTAAAACCAAATAGAAAAGGTCTTATAATACCAAGCCGCTAATGGATTTGGCAACAGCCAGCTAAATATCCAGTTCATCTGGACCTAACGGACCACGTTAACTGGACATAAGTACTCGCTCAGTCGAAAGATTTCAGCTGTGAACAGATGCCGATTGAGTTGAAAACATAATGCAGTTGTAAAAGGGGTCACAGGGCCCAAAGATGAGAGTTAACAATGACTTAGGTCTCTTTCAATTGAATGCAAAAACATTGCTAACGGATGGTGATTCCATTCAAATTCTCAAGTCATATAGGATAGGGAAGGATCCGTCAGCACCCGGTTCAACTCCTCCACATGGACCTCTTAAAATCATTTTCGAAAACAAAGCACAAGCTCATATCCTGCTGCAGAAAAAATGAGCCCTTCGGGTTTGTATTCCGAATTTTTCCAGCCGGAATACGAGCTGAAAGAGCGAATGAAAATGAGAAAATTAATAATCGAACTCGAACAAAACAACCAAAGGTGTAAATAAGCCCTGTTTAACAAGTCATACTTAACCATTGTATATATTATTGTAGAAGCTAGTAAAAAATTAGGTAAAACGCAGGTTTCATGATGACTTCTTTTTTAGTCAACAGCCTTGAGCGCATTTGTTTAACTATATAGCATCATATTGTTTTGAGGCCACTTTTGCACAGTTAACTTCAGAAATGTCGTTGAAAGTGCTCGTTGAGAGAGCGTCAAATTTGAAAAATGTAGAAGTCATCGGAAAAAGCGACCCTTATACCTTGGTGGAATTTAAAGGTAAAAAAGAAGTTTTTTTCATTTTCGAAAACTATTCTACTATCGTCTGTGATTCATTACAAAATATCCTACTCAAGTACTATATAATTATATGTTTATTTGAATACTTGTTGAGTATGATTTCATAATCATTAAGACCTTAGTATGGCTAACAGTATTTTGAATTTTCTGCCTTTAAGGCTGTTTTACGATTCAATATGTTGCCAGTCTTTATAATAAATAAGTCCACCTTACGTCGTCTGAAATAAATAATCATTCCGTTCGAATTTAAACTAAAAATACGGTCATATTTCCCGAAGTGCTCTCTTTATCCTAATTTATTTAAATCTGAAATGAAAAAATAACCGTGCCATAAGAGGTGACGCTACTGTCAAGTTTTTTTAGCCCGACTTTATATAAAGCTACAACCTTTTTGCTCTGCAGCATATTCAAATTTAAAAGTCTACAGCCCCTGCTTAAATGATCATCAACTGCCCTTAAAATAACATAAGTGTGTGAGTAGCGAAATATAATGAGAAATGAGAATTTTTATTTTTATTTATAACTGCGTCATAATAAGATCCAGACTCTAGCGAACTGTCAATTATTGAAAGTGGGCATTAAAAAATTACTTTTTGAACATTGCAATTTCAGGAAATTAAAAGAACCACATTAAACTAGTTGTAGTAAATCCATTCTCGATGTCAAACTCTAGATTTCACATTGTCTAATAAATCTCCAAAATATTAAGCAAGCGAACTATTATACATTTTCATAATTGCTTCAAATAATTTTCAAATCGTTTTTAATCCTATACTTGATTTTTTCCTTTTATTATTAGGCGAATCACAAAAAACTAAACATGTAGACGACGAACTTAACCCTACATGGAATGAGGCAAGTCAATTTTGCATAAGATAACTGTCCTTAGGCCTTGAGTTTCGATTTGAAGGGCAAACCGCTAACTGCCTCCGACGAAATTACGTTCATCGTTAGAGACTATGATAAAGTTGGCACTGGAAAGTAAGTGCTTCCTTTCATACCTTCAGCCTACTTTTGCTTCTGTTCTTAAGCATAGAGTAGAATTAATCGAGATAAACCGATATACTTTTCTATTCGTAGTTCGGGAATCGCAAATTATCAGGAAACATACGAAAGATAGAAGACAGTAAAAAAGTAATTTAAAAATAACTTATCATAATCAAAAATGCGTGGCTAAGACCCTTTCTTAAAATGCAAGCTGGCAACAGTGACCTATGGCCAAATAGTTTAGTGTCAATTGATAATGGAGATAGCTGCATAAAAAATTCTGCGCCATATTGATTTAAATTTAATACTTTTAAGGTCGTGTGAGTTTCAAAAGCTTAATGATGAACCCTTTTTCATATTTTCCAGTATATGTTATTTACTACGAAACTTACTTATTGCTTAAACATACTGCACTTAATTTGGGAAGGTTAAGATAAATAAACGTATGAAATTATTTTTCGCATTGTCACAGTGTGCTCTTAATATTATTTGACGTCTTAAATTTCATTTAGCAACAAACTTTGAGTCTTTTAGTTTTACTTCATAGTATTTCGTTTATTATGTGATCTCACAGTTTAACGATCGGAACGATTTGATATTTATTAACTAAAAGATGTGTGGTGAACCCAATATTCTGGCAATTCACTTCAAAGCTTTATACAAAAACCAGCGTACATAAAGACAGACAGTGTGATAACCCCCACATATTCCGTCAAGTTAACTCAAATATCGCTTACTTGTAACTTTATCTTTTTCCGTTTGTCTATTCTAATTATAGCTTATTATGTCCGGAAAATTTACATTTCTCAATAGTTACAAGACGTAATATTGGATCTTATGCCCAGGATAATTCCTTTAATATGTCGTAATTCAGTCAATTTAATTAAAAAATCGATATCAGAAAATGCCAATATACAGCGGCGAACTTTGTTTTTTTCAATACATCGTAAGAAACGTGAGCTTGCATACAGTTGAGTCAACGGCGTCAGAGGACACGGTCGCAAACATACCTGTTTGCACTAATCAGACTGATTTAAAATTTGTTTGTTATAGATATTACAATCAAATGGTATTCTTTAAATGGAATTAAAAGCTCAGCTATTTCCCAACGTACGAAATCTTTAAAGTATTTGAGAACAAGTTTTCAGTCAAAGCATATTCACAATGATGTTTTAAAATTTCCTGGTTCTTTGTCTAACTTCTTCCACTAGCAGTTTATATAATTAGTTTATGAAACTTTGCATAACGTTATTATAAAATAGTCATTTTGAGCTTGTGTTAAATATGATACAAACGCTGGTTGAGAGTTTTGTTCGTATTTATTTATCTGTTTCTTAATGAAAACCATTAACACAAAATACACGCTTTATGGCACAATGCAGGTGCAGGAGTACCTGAATCCCTTCAAAACGTAAAGTAGTATAAATGTCGTCGAAAATATTTTTCACAGCAATATTAAGGGTGTAATTTGCCTTCTTAATATTGGTCCATAAGTTGCATTCCCAACAGATCTCGCTACCATACATTGGTCCAAAATTATAGAAGAATTTAAAGACGAGATCGATGTTCCCTAAAACTCACTTTTTTCCTTCGGTATTAATAAATGGGATCGTCACTTTTGATTTTCTGTTGTTCATTTTGCTGGCATATTGAATCATGCACTTCAGTGATAAAATTGATTGAGATTGAGCTGTTAAACTCGTTTTCTTGTATAAGTCGGAATTGTAGAGTCTGAAAAGCCATTGATGTAGCTAAAACCTGTATTTTCTTTCAGAAAATAGCCACTATGGCAGCTGAATTAGACAAAGATATTTTAATAGAATAAAATTTTAAACAATAATCATCTCAAGCATGCGTTCACGTCGATCCTGGATTCGTCATCAGTAGCCGTCAGTTTCCAGTCTTTCTTTCTGCTATTAAATGAGGGACAAACCAATTCCTTTGGAACATAAAAGCTTTATTTCCTCAGCTCAAACTTTATTAAAAGTTATCTTCCTCAAAACATAATATTAATCATTTGAGAATCCCAATAAACAAAGATTTGGAAAAATGTATAAAATAAACAAGAAATTGGAATTCCGTCTCAAACCATTTTCATACCATTACCCATCAAGGAATTCATGTGCAGGAAAAAATGGAATATGACCTGACGTAGTTCAATAATATCAAGTAAAATAACAATTAGGCCAGAAAGATGAACTGTAGTTAATTATAGCCAAAATCAGGTGACGTTTTGGTAATAAATCTTTATGAGAACATCTTTGTGAATATAAATAACTAAAATAAAACAGAAGAACGTTTTCCCTCACTTCGAACCAACTTTGATAATTTTGAGAAATTTTTATGTTTACTTGAAGAGTAAGTTTACCATCCCAACATCGCATTTGCGCAGTGTAAGTTTTCTGCGTGTCATTCTTTTCCATAGTAGACTGATATAACTCTTCTAAAGGTAAACAGGCAATTAAAATTATCGAAACAGTGTGGAGTACTCACTGAATTAAGTGATTTTCTATCAGATTCATGGGCCAAGCCAAGGTGCAACTGGGAGGTATGATCAGCGGTGCCAAAGAAATGAAAAAGAGTTTAAATCTGACCGACAAAAAGGACAACCCCCTCGAGGTAAGTTCCGACGTACGACGCTTTTATGCTCACCCCACTAACCATGCTTCGGAAATATCCAAAATGTACTACCTTGTTTACACTTCAAGCAACGATTTCTCTCCGTTTGTGCTGTCGTTAAAGGAAAGAAGTTAGGAATCAAAACATTCTCAACAATTTAATATTTGCAGTTTTGGTGAACTAATTTGTTGGAGTGATATCGGGAGCTGTGGCCTTGGCGTTTTAACTTCGTAGATGCTTTATACTTCATACTGCAGTTTGCAGATTTGTGAAGTTTAACATAGCATCCCTACTAATATTGTAATCAAGCAATGTCCTTTATATTTTTAAAATTTGATAAGGATGATAATCTCCCGTTAAATTTGCATCTTACCATCTTTAAGGGTTCATTTAAAATGGCAACAGCGTTTGAATGTTGAACTGCACTGACTAAAATGGATCATCAAGGAAGTATTTTTTGTAGAACAACTTATCTAAGCCAATAAGAAATTTAAAACTTTTCATCGACTTTCCGCTTAGTTAACGCTTAAAATACAAACTGTTTAAATATTCGTCTGTGAGTGACTGCAATTATTTTTGTCTGTTCATTTGTTTCCCCGCTGCTTCGAAATCTGCAGAATGGTATATTTTTTGTCATTAATCCTTTCTCCTGAGTCTGCACCAGCCTTAATTAAATCTGCTGAAGCAACCAATTACTCAAATTTTACAATTCACTACAACAAAAGATCTCACCTACCCTTTTGGGACCAATCTAAGCCTCTGATTTTGCATCACAGTTTGACCTTACTGAACTATGTACGACTTAATAGGGTTGATGCAACAATTTCGTGTTTTCGGTCCTCCCTAAGGTCACGACAAAATCCGTAGATGCTGTAACATCAGCATCTGAGTTCATTGCAGTGCGGGGTAAATCTGGTACAAGAACTCTTATAACGCGGCATGTATGGGGGCATTAAACTCTCACTTTCTTGAAACATGGCCTTTCTGTGCATGGTGCTTAAAACTGATCCAAAAGGATTCATTACGCAATCTTATTTTTGTGCAACATCAAGCACACTTCGCCCCCAATTAGTGCAAAGACGAAGGATAGATATGAGTCATTTGAAATGTATTTGAGTAATCTCCGAACCGAATGTGTGAAAGTTTGGAGCAAGTTGAGTTAAGATTTAACGTTGTGTAAAACAAGCAAATAACAATATAAAGTATAGGTTACTAATAAGTGTAATAATTTGCCACTAGTTGCCAACATAGTAACTAAAGAATCAATTTGTAGGGCATGCAAGAAGCTTGACCCATAGGTCCTTCGGTAGTCAAAACCTACACGTTTCACTTCCCCATCCGAGAGGTAACTAAAGCCTATTTTGGTTTGCAGATAAACATTTGTAATCGCTTACATACTTAACCACTTTAAACAGGCATCAGATGGCTCTTCCAGTTTCTTATGATCGACTGAGGTTAAATTTCATGGGTAAAGATAGCATCGCAAATGCTGGACCTATTTATAATAAATCTTTTCGGGTTGCCAGATGAGCATCCCATGTAGGTGACCAAAATTATTTTCTACATTTTGCCCTACTCAACCATATAATTAACTGTCATTCTTTTTTCGAAGTTCCTATGAAAATGTGGGGTCTGAGAAGGATAAAATACGATCAGCAACTGACAGTGTGACCCTTCTATTGGTTGCTGCATGTGAGACGTAATTTTACAACTTAAGCATTAAATTTGAAGTGCGATTCAGCTACCGAAAACTGACAGTAGTCACGAGGCTTTCGAAGAAAACTACTGGTTTAAACTACCATGTATAATCAGGTCTGAGCCCTCACGGTATTTACAACATGTCAGCATGGCTTTCAGTTTAAATGAATGAAAAGCTTTGTTTTAATCTGTCACAGAGAAGATAGCCCTCTTCTCAGACTAATCTGGCACATTCTAGACCGTCATGTGTTTCTTTTAACCGAATACAAGAGATGTCAAATTTCTGGAGGTGAGAAATCATACACAGCCTGTAGAGATCAAAGAATGGCAGACATCCTCAATAACTTTACTGCTTAAGTAAAAAGATTCTGCGTTAACATGACTTAACCTATGTTTTGGTGAATTCCAATGGTCCAGAAGCATAATGCGAAGTGACATTATTTCAATGACTTCAACATTCAGGGGCCCTTTGACTTAACGCACCATCAATCAAAGTGCTACAACGACTTTTCGTTTTTGAGACGGGCTGAAGTAAGTATACTTCTAAGCGACATTAATCGGATTCACCGGAAGCAAGTAAATCAAATGAGGGGTTGAATGTACTTCCGAGAAATTTGCCCGTAAAGAGCTGTTATTTTGGAAGAAAAGTGATCGATGTCAAATAAAAAGTTTTCTCAAAATATTTAATTATTCCCACACAATTATTATCATTCTATTAGGCTATGCGCGGTGCAGTTTCATCCTTGCCGTACAGGCAAAATTAGTGGACTTCTGCAAGATTTCAGCATAATAAACAAAATGTTCCGGTGCTCGATCAGTCTGCTTCCTTTTTCATATAGACACCTGGAATGCAAACATTTGCCCCCATTCATGTAACTTCCATAATCCAAGTATCTCATGTCTTCAGCGAGTGGTTTCAAAGCAAGTGATTTCATTCCTCATGATGCGCTTGAATGTATTTTTGCCCTGGAGCCCACGGAACGATTAGTTATTTTTCCGAAAAATCCTAATTGAAATCTTCTGAGAGGTTAACTTGCTGTCACTGGTGGTTACATCCGCTGTTACTGCCCGCACAGAGGATGGTTGCGCCAGGCGGCCTGCACTAAAAATCGAATGCCTCGGGAGAGTTGAATTTTGTGTGGAGGTGCTTGCATTGGCCAATAAATTTGAGCTTAGAACAGAGGGCTCATGCCTCTGCATTATCTCACGAACGTATATTATTTGTATATAAACTACTGCTGTGGGGCCTAATTTCCAAGCTAACTCTTTTAAACTATTCCCTCTCGAGATGCTCACATTCCCTGAAGAAATCACTTTTCCTTTCTGCCTCGTAGGGCAAACTTGACGTCACAATCACCTATATTCCACCAGCTGGAGCCTCGGGTGATGCTGGTAAGCACCAGAGCTATGATTTCTATCCTCATAGAAGCATTCTGTCACTAATATTTTGTTGAGATTTACTGACACCTTAGAAGTTACACAAGAGGATGGATTCCTTTCTTCCATATTAGGCGGGATTCGACCTGTGCAGACCTGATGCTGTTTTCTCAGTCACGAATCATCAGCTTGGGTTATCCACATATTTTAGTCTAGTGATATGAAAACTGGATTGGAGCCTACCTTTGCCTCAACTGACGACCCGCATATCCGGAGCCAGCAACCCCCCCCCCCCTCCCTCCTTGCGCACGCTAACAGAGTTGGCAAAGTCTGACAACATGCAAGGCTGAAGCGGAATCCACTAAATGCTGCTCTACCTGCTACCTGGAGTGTGAAGTCCAAGGTGTGATTCAGTCAATTCGTCGACCTTGAGACTATGCATCTATGGTCACGACTTCACGGCATTGCGTGCCTTGATCGTCAAACATCGCATCGGCTTGATTGACCGAAATTTATTCAGTCTCAGAAGAAATAGATGCACTAACGCACCCATGCAATAGATGTCGCAGGATTCCTTTGGAAGTAAGCACCTGTCAAAATCAGGTGATGACGAAAATTCAGTAGGCGAAGGTGTAAAAACAAGGCAGGAATTTTTGTTACAAAATCACAGCAGTTAGGTTTAATGGGGTGAGATAACAGTCTAATATTCTCGAGGAAAAATTGAGGGAGCTTTTGTTTTCCAAATCTATAACACAATACAATCAAGGAGGTCGATAAATTACCTCCCGTCCGCTTGGATGCATTTTATCAATAGAAGCTTATCTAATATCTATGATGTCTTGCAAATCTGCCGTTGCAAAAGAACCTGGAACGAATTCTGATAAATATACGGTACAAATCTCTAATGCCGAGACTGCATAGGACTGAACCTGTTCAATGATACGAGCAAGTAAACCGAAGCTCGGGTAAAGAGTTATAATTAGGCAGGAAAACTTGCTATGATGGATTATATGGCTCAACTCCATCAGTCTGATATGCCCATCGAGATGGAGATTGAAATAATAACTCTCTAGATCGTTACCCTTCTCCTGAGGTAATTATTTAAGCAACCGAAGTGTGTATTGATACCAGTTGCGCCAGAATTTGCTTCGAAAAACAAGAGGTACAAATAACGGAAGCACACCTAATCCAATGCAAAAGCAGACGGTGTATTCCGTCACCATTCTTCCCTTCCTTTTCCCACCCGAGGTTGACGTCAGGCTTGACGTCAAGGCGTCAGTGCAGGAACACTAGTCACCATGAGCACCCTCTCTTACACCATGTATGTTCCGATGATGACACTGGGCGTAGGGAAGCGCCAGCAGCAGCACCATACTTAAAAATATAATAAGGAAACATTTTCCCAAAATCGCCTCATCATGTCATTTAAGTCGGAGATGCGCGACAGTATATCCATTCGCCACAAGTTTTAAAAGTTCTAATGGTTCATTTGGTTAGATGTCCGTGGAACGATTATCCTGCAATGATCAGTTCGTGTGTATTTTTTACGTACAAGCGCACAAGCATAAAGCTTCATAGCTTCAAACACTCACTTTCCGATAAGCAATACGACTATCGTTGTATTTATCGATCTGCCTCGGTTACTGGCCATTTTGTTTGAACTCTCTCATGACAGTTAAGCGCGCATGAAACTGGGGTACAGTAGCCTGCAAAGTTATTTTTCTATCCAAATGGCTTTCTTGTGTCAAGTTAGTAAGCATTCTGTCTAAATAAGGAACTTTGGACAACCTCTGTGGACAGCTTTCCGAAAGAGATATGAATTAACAGCCATAATGTTCCTTTGATGGCGAGTCTTGCGCCATGAACAGAATTGCGCTACTTTATTACCGGGACAGTAGACATGCTGCCCGCAGGCGCGGCAAACCGAAGAAACGTAGAGTCACTGCCATGGTTACTAGTAAATTGCGTCGCGGGGGTGGCAGGCGTCAGCAGAATTGGCCTCAGTGCATACGCCAACCAAAACCACGTGGTCTGCTGTCACCGACCAATCGAAAGCGTTCGCTTTCACGGGAGACAAGTAGCAGGCCGGACATTTAAATTCGATCGGCCAAGGTGTGCATAGAGTTGGGCACAGTTTATAAGCGATCAGTTGCCCGAACGGACGTTAGTTAACTCTTCTCCGAATGAATTCTGAGCTGACGGAGGAGACTGATAAAAGAGAGGCCGAGCGTAAGTTTTTGTTCCCCCTGACGTTTTGCCTTATCCGCATTGATAAAAAATATGTGTGTTCAGTCACGATAAGAACTTCTAATCACACTTTCAATATTAGTTGAAACATATTGTAATTTGTTGTCAGCCCACGAATTTCCTGCTGAAGAAATCTATCGATTGAAACTGAAATGCAGTTTTCTTGTGGCATAGAAATTGGGAATTCAATTTCCATCATTGTCCTTCGAGTATTTGTGGCCCTGAGATAACGATGCCTATCTTATCGTCTTTCAGTTGTCTCATAGTTCGAAGTCCAGACAGGGGGAGAATTCTCACCGTTGCAATGTTCACTGGTCCTTTTTGAACTTTTTGCAAAGGTTTGGGTTATAAATAAACTCGGGCTTGACGTGCGGTGCGTTGATTACGTCAAATTATTGAATCGCCCCCCTAGTTATTATAACCGCTACATTGAGCTTGACTTTTGAAAACAACCGTTGGGTTGTCATGGAAATTGTACCAATTGTGCGGTGAATGACAAAACAAACGCAAATTTTGGATAAGCAAAATTTGGTTCAAACCTAAAGGCACGACTCATTCTTTCGATCAATTTTATAAACTCCGAAAACAAATTCCTGTTATGCATTTCTTACCAGGCAATCCAGTCGTTTGTCAGAACCCAGGAATTTTTATCTTCTAGCCAATTAATAATCCAGTTAAATTTGACAAGGACCATTGCACTTTGTTTCCTACGAGTGTATTCCTTTCTTTTCTGGTTCCAAAGGTGGAGCAGATGGAGCAGGTGGAGAAGGTGGTGCTGAAGAGGCCGGTGGGGGTGAAGAAGGCGGTACTGCTGAGGGCGGTGGCGCAAAAAAGTCGCGAAAGGCCACTGGGTTGCCGTCAACAAGTGGTAAAACCTACTCAACCAAACCACAGGATTTCCAGGTATCCCAAACTCTTTCTCCCTATCACATTATTGACCTAACTGCTTTGGTGCTTAACAAGATTTCAAAGGGCATATAATTAACTCCGTAAAGAGCTATTTGGGACTAAAATATGCAATGCAACATTTTAGAAAGTTAGAGCGGGGTGCCTTCGGCAAGATAGGTTATTCCGATTTCGACAAGCATTTTACTCTGCGAACTTTATTCACGATTACCGCTTTGCTGGGGATCAGGCATCCTGAAAATTCATTTAAATTGCGATTTTTCAGATACCCTTTGAAACATGCCTGCTAAACTTTTCATACTAGGTTTACGTGTGAAAGTTATTAACACGGCAGTAGGAACGTATGATTGAAATACATGAGAACGATGCCTCGAACGACCCTTTGGAATAAAATGTGAATTTGAATCTACTAACTACTGTAGTTGGCCATGACAAAACTGTCGTATCCCAAATAAATTTTACTGGTGTGCTGAGTAGGACACTGCAGTTGATCATTTTGCAACTGGAAGCTTGCAAAGCTTTATTGTACTCTTTTCGTTACATGCGTACAGATCGAAAATAAATGCCTTATTCGTCATTTATTTTCCTACTTCTCATCATGCTGCCAGTCTCCTTCCCTAGGTACAGGCGTATCCAAATTTTTACGGCTTTTACTAGCCTGTCTAATTGTAATTCTGCCCGAAAACCGGGAAAAACTAACGATTTTCAATGGTCATAACAAAAGAAAGATATGTTAATGATGAGATTTTCGGAAAATTTCTCACGTTTTCAAAATAACCTCTCGTCGACTTCAATTGATGCGAGAGGCTTGCTTAGCATGCTAGTGGAGGGTGGGGAAAAAAGCACCTATAGGCATTCCTACAATAGTACTGAAAGCAGTAAATGAAGGACCACAATGGGTCCTCGGTACTTGTGGAAGGATGAATTTAGAGTTTTTGAGAGTAGCGGCTGGCAGCGTATTGCCATAAGTCCGAGGGCTGAAGGTGGAATCGGCTGAGCACATGTGACCGTTAGCCAACGTTATACATGTAGAGGTAGGAATAGCAGTTTCTGCTGTCTTCCGTCCGCGAGAAGTTCCCACATGCTTAGTTAGTCTCTTGTCGATCAGCTCACTAACGCCACGGTTAAAATCATGACTGTGTTCGGATGACAGCATGGTCACAAAGCATACGGGGTTGTATCAGCAGGCGGCCCATTTAACTTCGCCTCGTCGAGTATCAAGTACTTGACCTCCTTGGACTGTATTTATAAGTCGTTTACCATTTTGGAGCTGGATTACGAAATTACTAACTGACTCAATAGCCACTGGCTCATAATGACACCATTCTTCCCTGCCATCTAGAGATTAGGTAAATCAGGCACCACCTCTATTACTGTCACCTTTCTGTTTACGAAACACAGTTTTCCACGTCATTTCGCCTTACAAAATGTTGTTGATACCAAGTCCAAACTTTGTGAGCAAAAGTCATAATCTCAGAATATCTGCCACCATAAACTGGAAGAAGTGTGCATATTGTCTTCTTACGTAATCTCACATTCTTCATGGCCTGTGTGCATAAGTGTATTCCCTCGGCATTAGATATCGAATAATCATTCTGAGTCATTATTTTGACTCATAAATCGCCAAATGAAATATAACTACTACCATCAAATTTAAATGACTCACCTGACTCATGATTGCTTGCGAAGTGGTACGCTTAAAAATTCACTGCGGAGGAGTGAATGACTCAAACGAGACCCCAGAAGGTGACATTGACACATCGACACCGGCCGATAGCTACTGACTGTCTGAAGGTGTCTTTCTTAGAGGGCTTTAAGTAATCAATTTGGCCAAATATTTGTCAGAGAATATGCATAATATACAGTGATCTTAACTGTGAGCAACTGTATTTCAAAGAATGAGTAATTAGCCTTATTATGGCTTTTAACGCAAAACTTACATATTTCCACATAGCCTTGGAAAGCAACATGATACCGAATTCTTCCTCTTCAGAAAAACCTATTCAGATGGAATTTAGAATTTTCCTATTTTTTGAGCAGCAAGCCACCTCAAATTTAACAAAAGCCCTTTAGTCATCAAATAGTTCATGCTCCTTCTAGTCTCTAAAATCTTCTCTGCTTCAGTTAGCAGATTTTGACGGCTTTCCCTTGAAAATGTTTTCACTTCCATTTTCTTACTGCTGATTAGAAAAAGAGTGATTTACTTCTTTCGGATTTACTTCGATTTACGCTACTGATTTACTGTTGACCATATTTGAATGTCCATTCAAACATAAGATTTTGCATTGTCGGCTGAATTGAGCGACCAATCCCTGGCGTTTAAATCTCAGTAGAAGGGCTCAAACCCAAACCATGACAAAAAACTTTGTGACCGTTGATTACTGCTATCTGAATTGAGCCGACAACGTCCCTTCCTTCCGCTTCAGAAATTATGTTGAATGTAGGGGTTTGTGATTATTGGGTAGAGAAAAATTAAATGTAAGCAAGTCTAAGCGCTTTAATACAAAAAGTAAGTTATCTTTCCAGGGCTTGAAATGAGTAGCGAGGTTGGAAGCGCTTAACTGAAATTGCAACATTTCAGCCTAAACGCTAGGGCTTTATGAGTAGTAAGGCATTCATGGGAACCAGCTGTTGGAGAATTCGAAGTGTTCAGCTTACCACGCCTACCAATTCAACTGGCATATATAAAAATTAATAGTCCTATAAATCGAACTATTTCAAATCATTTGTTGTGTCTTTTTAACCACCACTTATTTTAAGCGTTCACTTATTCTGACTTATAGCTCCTGTGATGTGTGTAAGACTGCCTGCAGAACCAGTATAGCTTTTTAACGCTGAGAAGTCAGATTTAGGGCTGTTTTTAAGACTAGGTTTACTGCCTCACCTTATTATGCCTGTGAGGCTCACTATTTTCGAAGCTAATAATGCTATTTATTTTGGATTTTCTTCCTTCCGTGTGCTCGGGTGCAGTTTGGTCAACATACCGGCTGTTATTTATCCGTATCAACAACTACTATTGACAACAGAGATTCCCAGGAACCGAAAATACCACTTAAAATCGCCCAAATGTTTTTTTGAACTGTCACGACCTGTGTGAGGCAGTCGCCTAGTTTTTCTTTGCCGTTTCCAACCTCAGCGTAGTAAAGTCACCGTACCGCCAGGCAATACAGTCGTGCACCAAATACATGACTTTGACCTACATACCGATGTCATGGCAAGCGCACTTGTTTTTATGTTCAAAACATCCGCTCTCCCTCACACCCCAACCTGATAATCACCACACGGCACTACATAGCCAAGACCGGCCCTCACATGTAGGCCTTTGCTCAGGTCTACTTTGGCGCACCATCGGGTGCCTACTTGCTATGTGTTAATGTGCCCACAAAAATTGTAAGCACCCCCACTCCACCCAGCGCCAACAGAGGAACTCATTAAGAAGTCGATACCAGTTCGATAAAGCCTCAGGGGGGGAACTCCTGACAGCGACTTCAGGGGGATGTGACAGCAGATGCTCGTGTCTATGGCTGCTGATTCTTTTAAGAAAATATTTATCAACATCCCTGAGAACATGTCCAAATTAACCTTCCTCCGTATTCTTCTCTGTAGAGTTAAATTTAGGCTTTTGCATAATGCATTTCAATTTGATGGGTACCTTTGCGTTTTTGATCACATTCGCTGGAAAACGATTTTGAGTGCTCTTCACAACCATGGTCTGATTTCACAGAATTCAATTTCCATAAATACAATTTGCTAAAATGGGAAAGGTATGATGCTTCTCAAAAGCACTGCTTTTTAAAAAAAGTTTAAAGAGTACTATTCAGCTTGGCATTGCAGAAATTTACACCCATTAACTATATAACTACGCCAGACTAGTAGATGCAGAAGATAGCCACCTGATACTTATGAGATCACATAAGAAAAAAGTGGTTACACTCGAGACGTCTTAGAGGAAAATAAAAAACAAAAGTCGTTATTCAGTCCTGCTGTCAGGTCAGATCACTACATGCGAGTCCAAAGTTCGGTGCCCACAATACACAGTAATCGACAGGGTTTCCCACGTAGGTATAGCTATTTACCAACACGCTTTAAAAGTGCAATTTATAAAAATATCGAATAGTTATATTTGCCTAGCGTGATTTCGCATTCGCCCCCATTTACGAAAAATTAAAGAAGTGGATAAAATGGGCAGCCGCCTGGAACTGCGTGCCTTTCTATTCAAAGTGATTTTAAATGAGGCAAGCAGAACTCTCCTATGCATGTTCGTCCATACGATGATTCCAATTTTATCAAAAAGCTTATCACCGTTTCCACGATCTGTATTAGATAATTACAAATGTATGTTTCACTTGGAGTTGCACTCAATTCCTCCTTTATTCTAGTCCTATGGCAACTGTTTGCACTGAAAATTCAAGGGATTCAGCCAGCCATTCCTTGTGCCATGCTTCAAAAAGTAAATAATAGAATATAGTCCGTAGGTAATAAACAAGGGCTGATTTTGACTATGCCGCAGAACAAGATGGGGGCGCTGCAAAGGGAAGTTGTCATTTTTACCACTTTAAACGAGCACTCAAACCCTCTGGGCCACTGGATGCATGCCTTGTCAGCTATGATTTATGAATACAGTACGGAACGAAAGTACAGTTAATCATGTAGTATGGATAGACGGGGAAACTCAAAGCCCCTGTGACACATTGATAATACGGGTTGGGGAGACTTAGCCTATAGAAGTTAGCCTCATTTAAAGCCTAAGTCAGGATTCATTTCCCACTTTCTGTGACCTATAAGAAAAGCTGCCAGGTCGGTGGCTTTTACATAATAAGCCCATTTGGTTAGATAAACAAAAACCAGCCTACCACACTTATTCAGATATTGTTTCGTAAAAGCCTGCTGATTAAATTATTTTTTTCATAGACGTTGAGCGTCGTTTTGTGTAATTATGCACTCTTCATCGTCTTCTGCTTCCCTCCCCTTTAGGTTAGAGTCCGTGTCCAGGAGGCCCGGCAGCTTACTGGATCTAATATTTCACCCCTGTGCAAAGTCAGTTGTGCCAACCAGACTCAGGTCACTTCAGTCAAACCGTCCACAAATGCACCCTTCTGGGGTCAGACGTTTTTCTTCAACTTCCACGAATCGCCAGCCAAGCTGTTCGAGGAAAGCCTCTGTTTCGGGGTCTACAACTCGCGGAAGATGCGTTCAGATGCCCATATCGGATCGTTTGAACTCGATCTAGCAGCAGTCTATGAGAGTCCGAACCATGCCATCATGCACAAGTGGCTCTTGCTGGGCGAACCCGAGGATCCTCTTGCCGGAGCCAAGGGTTACCTCAAGATCGCTACGGTCATTCTGGGTCCAGGCGATGAGGCTCCCGTAAGTGATCAGATGCTACTGTTAAAGATATTTTGCTTTATGAAATGCACATACCACATTGAAAATGATAGTCAGATTGAGATATACTTAGCTGTCTCTTTATTAAAAATAACTGATACATTCTCTTCA
Organism: Schistocephalus solidus; assembly: GCA_017591395.1. Taxonomy (NCBI): domain Eukaryota; kingdom Metazoa; phylum Platyhelminthes; class Cestoda; order Diphyllobothriidea; family Diphyllobothriidae; genus Schistocephalus; species Schistocephalus solidus. Next base: position 80,312 of record WEDG01001968.1, on the reverse strand, counting down.
TAAGGCCTTGCTATTGCGACAAGCATTTAAACAAATGTATTGCATGTCTTTAATAATTTAATGCGAATAAGTATCCTTTTGGCCAATCTTTTCAATGCATACAACCTTTTCACTTCCACCCGAACTTTGAATTCATACATCGAATTATGCCCTATAAGTACTTCTTTTTCATTGCCAGAATTGAAAAGTAAATACTCCTGCTCATAAACTATAATGCTAAGAAAGACATTCGCACAATGTAACCGTGAATAAAAATAAAAGGCTACCTAGTTTAGGTTAATTCCTAAGGGTGTTCCCCTAATCTGCACGAAAGATCTCTACCCATTCATAGTTTTATTTAATTTCAGAGTTTAAAACCGAAGGAGGACTCTGAGGAGGAAGATATTGAAGCGTAAGTTACACTCACGAACGTTCGAACTAACTTAATAACTATTTGTCCTAGTCACTTGTCAGGCTTAATGTTGACATATATTTGCATTCGAGTATTGTACAATTAAAATACCCCTTAGATCTGCCCTTATTCAAGCGTTCTGCGTGAGATACAACCAACAACTTTGTATCATCCATCCATGAGTCTTAAACTGTCCTTTAAAGGCTGATTACTGCGTTTTTATCCATGCTATCTTGATGCCAGCCTATATTGCTGAAATAGGAGTGTGATTAGGGTGTTCAAACCTTCAGACAAACTTCGACTGACGCCTTGTTTACAGTGACTCGGGCTTACTTAAAAAAATATCTCGCTGCAGGTTAATTCAAAAATCGAGAAGTGAGTACCCGCTCATTTAACTTGGGGTCAAGAGACTGATTTTACCACTGATCCTCTGACTAGTAATTCTACACTATTTACACTAATGGAAAGGAATTTGATTAATTTGGTTATTTATTTTGCTACTGTGTAATCCAAAATTCAGGAACATTCTTCGGCCCGCTGGTGTTCAACTGCGACCCGCCGTCTTTCATTTCTCACTGTTCAATGGAGAAGACTATCCCAGAAGTAAGCCCTGATGGCCTTTCTTTAGCAATAAACGCCATAAAACCTCCTTTTCTAAGTATTGCACATGCCACTGATTCCATATGAATGTCTACACAACACTTAATGTGCTAATCACGATGCATTAAGTGGCACATAACATTCGGGCTGCGATAAGTTAAACATGTCCGCTCTCCTGAACCCACTTATATCCCTAATCTTACTGAAGAGTGGTTAACCTAGGTGCCTTACATCCTTTGCACGCTATCTCACATAGAATGTCCCCGTTTTCTGTGGTACTCCATGTGTGGCTGACAAGTGACACCAAAAAGAAACTCCTTGCGTAGACACATAATATAATTTTTCCAGGGCATGTATTTGCCAACCATACCTGACCAGGAAAGCATATTATCCTGGCATGGGACTGGAAGGCGAGGGCGAAGGCCAAACTTGCAGAGAGCTGTTGAGGTTTGGTGAGCGAATGTAAAGGTCTGTATAAGAACAACTGGTTGAAAAGGAAAACAAAGTAAACGTCGTCTCAAGCTGACATTCGCATATATGCGTCCGTGCATTTTGATTAGTTTTCCTTGTAAATCAAAATTCCCTTAATTTGTACGTAAGCGTCTTCGTATACGTGGGTCAGTCAGGCCTGCTAAAATTTCTGTTAGTCTGCGCACTTTGTCGTATATTAATCGAAAACGAACTGTCTTGCAAAATGGAGGTAAGCCTTAACGAAAATACGCTCTAAGTTGCAACTCCATCAGGGCAATTATGAATGGATTTTAGGAACATTTACCTGCCTGCATCATTGTTCGGTTCCCCGTATGATCTGACCACGCCCAGGTCACGAGCATATTAGATAGAAACGCAGGCAATTATATGAGAACTCTGCCACTGTGCTTCCCAATTGAAAAGAAAACTTTCTGAGGGTGATTAAAAAAGATGATTGCGATGGCGCACAATCCCGAGTTGCTTTATACGTTATGTTCCGTGTTTGAACAAGGTGGTAATATGAGGCTCCAGTTTCATTTTCACTTCCCATGGTTCCGAACCCGTTGCAGTTCCGTTAAAGCGAGTTCACATGTTCCACGACGAGCCCTCATCGTACTTGCGCAATATTTCGCTGTATCCGAGACAAAAACTTAACTAATGAGCAGCATTATTGAACGTGATCTGGGCTGGAAAGACCTTGTCGGCTTCTCAGTAATATCGTACATAAAGACTTCTTAAAAACAAAAATTAACTTTTTATCAATTTCCGAATTTGTCATATTTTAAGTGCCTGTAATTGAAGTGACGATTTTTGGACATTCTCTTTATGAAATAGGACTGCATTTCTAAGTGCATGTAAGTCCTATTGAAACAAACGCCCTCGGTAACGAGATTATAGAAGTAATTTTCGCAGGTGACTGGAAGCACCCTCATCGGAAGTCGGCATTTAACTTCGCTTGAAATGACTGCAGATATGCTGTCATGCTATCCAGTTTCGCAAACGCAGTTTAATTCTCGTTTCCACTCTCAAGTATGTGGACGAGTTTATCAGAGGATTTATTGGTTGTACTTTATAAATTTTCCTTTCTAGTAGTCTGTTACCTTTTTAGAGATTAGTCCTGTGCCGTTTATAGCTAAGAGACTCTTCCCCGTGAAAAACCTCAAAAACACAGTATCTTGTATGAGTCATTCAAAGTTAGAACCGACTTGGAGACTGCACCATGTTCTGGGCCTCAGAACGTTGCTAACGTTCCTGCCACCGCTGCTAGCACGGAGAGCGGAGTGGCAACGCGCCTGCATGTGCCAGTATGCTTGTAACCAGGCCACTAAGTCTCACAAGCACATGCATGCACCGTGCTCGTGGCACCCACACCGTGCCCTCTTCTACTGTTCGCATTGTGCAGGGGTAGGCAACGCGAAAGTCGCTCTCCGGGTCCTGGCATCTATCTGGGTTCCTACGGGTAAGCCAAGAGGGTGGAGTGAAGAACACCATTAGCGACCTCTCAGTTCTCACGGCCACATAAAAACACACCAAAAGTGTCAGGGATTTCTGTTGCTGCATTGCATACATCGTTTAGATTTCGACAAGAGACAATCTGAAAATGATATTATGCAGTTTCTCAATTTCACGAAAAGCCAGTTCTTCTTGGTCATTTCAGAGGGCTGGCTTTGATAAAGGAAGGCATCAGCATTTGGAAAATATCCTTTTCGATGGCGTTAAGTTAAGGAAAGAGCCATATACAGTAAACCATTTGGTTCTAGGTCTCATACTGAGGAATTATAAGCTAAACGGTGGATTCCATTGACGTCTTGAGTATAAATAATGCATACGAATGCAACAGTAAAGCAATAATAAATTTCTATTGAGTTATTCAGAAAGAGAATGACAAAACCACTTTATCGTAAATCTCTGTCAAACCTGTAAAATTGCATGGCAATTTTTTATAGAAATGGGCCATTATAAAACGGCATCAGCTTGCAAGTTACGTACGGGCAGCTAAAAAATTCATTTTCGAGGAGGGATCGATTGTGCGTAGACTCTCACTGCATTCGGGTGAACGCAAGCATAGTTACCATGGCAAATTATATGCAGACATTGGGAAAAATAACCGTGAAACACAGCAACAGGAAAAGTAAAATTGAGATATCTCTGTGAATAAAATCTCTTCGTATATTGTATTGCCCTAACCTCCGTTATGGATGTCTGGCACCGTCATAAGAACGTCATGTAGCTCTTCACAACTCTGTAAATGACCTAAAAAAATTCAGTTTGTGTCCACTAGGGCTAGAATCCACCAAGTGTGCAAAAATCAAATTGTGCGCCTTCTATCTCCCCTTATCCCCGACTGCCTGCATGTTCCAAACTCGGTATCACATTGTATGAAGTTCTACCCATCTGCAACCTTACCGTATAACGTCTCATGCCTTTCAAGCGGTTTTAGGGCAAGTTTTGACCGAACCGTTTCCGAACATCAAATTGAACTGACAAAATTTTTATGTTGACGATACTCCCCATCGCTTTAGACATTCCGTAATTTGTCTTCATACTCAATGAAATATATTCAGTCATAAGAGTCCATTCCCTTGTTAATAGTAGATTTCATACGGAAATACGACTGCCTCTGTCCATCGATCAGCGAACATTCAAATATTTCAATGCAGACAAGAAAATAAATTGGCAATTGACTATATGTGAGATTCCTACTTCGAGATTTGAAAAAACTTGCCAAACGCAACAAGGTGTTCCCATGAATGAGGAATACGCATCGAACCCTAATAATTGTATGTCTTCAAAGTGAAAACCAGTTTTAGAGAAAAGACTTTATTGGAAGATTGCAAAAAGGAAAAGTGAAATTCAAAAACTAAGAGGACGTAGTTTAATTGTCTTTTAAAATTTTCGGGTTGATAAATCGTGGAGCCCCAGTGAGCCCCTCCATAAAAGACTATACCATGCAACGTATTTGTGAGAATTTTTCCGTCTGCAGATTCCAACAGAGCAGTTGCATTTGGTGGTTGCACGACCCGATTGAACGTTAGAGTGGTCAGAACTTTCTAATCCTGCAGCCACGCTGATTACAGGCATACCTTTTGCTAATTAGCTTATTTCTTCGTGTTGGTGGTGGTGGTGGTAAATATTTGTCCACAAACACTATGTTCCACCAGTCCTCACTGGGGATACTGTTTTCACCTCTATTGCTTTTGTCTGGCTTTGGAAGTAGTTCCTTTCATAAAAGAATTAATTACTACGTAGGACTTAGTTTAAAGTAACTAATATCTCAATTTTAAAAGTAAATGCTTAAAATACACTTCAAATCCGATGCCCTTCATTGTCATCCTATCGGTTTAACTACAACCGAGCCTGAAATAGTGTGATGTTTGCTCTCCTGAGAAAATTAATAACTTGCCTTTCTTTCAACTTGTAGTGGACACGGATGCATTTTCTGGTGTAAAGAAATTCTTCGGATCTGACGAGGAAAAAGAATTCGTGGACCCGTTTACTGTCGTCCAGTTTGCAGGAAAAGAGGTAAGTTTACCCATTTTTTTACCCTGCTTATAACTTAGCATACCCTCCAAACGAGATTCAAATTTAATATCAATCAACCTTAAACCTTCCCGTGCAGGTCAAATCCTCAGTGAAAAAGGGAACAGATCATCCAGAATGGTACGAGGAAATGAAGCTAGCTGTCCAGGTAATTATTTGAAGATAAAACTGAAGGTTGTTTTTACTTATGCAATTTTCAGGCGGCCTATGCCTGAAAGAAATTGCTCCAGTTGCTTCTCTGAGTAAACATATTTTGTGTAAAGTTACATAGGATTTCCTAACGCAAGCAGATGACGGCAAAAGGCTTTTATCACAACTACGGTCAGTTAACTGTATTCAGACTCGGTACGGCCAGATAGGAAGGAAGATAAATTAAATTGAGGGATTACGTAATCAAGTTTACGCCTGAAAATTTGACGTTTTCTAGTTCCTCTGGCACCATAAACTTCCTGCATGCCAAGAGTAGGATAATAAAACATCCTGTCTTTTTTATTTCAGTTTCCATCAATGTGTGACAAACTTGCCATTACTGTTTACGACTGGTAAGTTTCAAAGAACTAACCCTCATGCAGATCGTCTCCCCCCCTCTGTGGTCCCAACGTCTTTTTTCTATGCATGTTAGCTATGAAACTCCAAGCAGTTAGAAATGAGAGTACGTCCTTTAAAATTCTGTTTTGAACTTTGTTTTGACAAGAGATTTAAATTGCAGTTTTAAAACCCTGGTGTAGCCTGAAACAAGTGCCATTTTCGCAGGGAAAAACAGAAAAATAAATGAACTCATTTGACGGAATTGTAAAAACTCGGCGGCTTCGGTAGAATTCAAACCCACGACAAGAATCGGAAGGCTGTTTAGTACAGCCACCTGAATTACTGAAATTATGCCTCAGGATGTTGTAAATTCGATTAAGCGTAAGCACCTATAGTAATATACTTGGCCAACTTGCATTTGCGGACTTGTATTTATTGACAGAGGTTGGATTAAAGTTAACCTGATAAGTAGAAGGAGGTTGACGGAAAGACGCTGGTCGAGGTTTTGTTCATAGTTAAAACATATTGCCCTTATGTTTGGAAACATTTGGACGCACTTCATAGTTGTAATGCTGCAAAAATAACACACGAACCGTAAAGCTAAGCCTTGCTTATGGAATCCTGGCATCATCATGGTCATGATAAGAGATTTGTCTGGACAACCCTGCTTACACTGAGTCCTTGGAGGAAAAGTTAATTTTTCCAAAATATTTAACAGGGCTGGGGTTGATGGATGCAAGTAATTTTCAGCATCTTTCAATTAGCGGAATTGATTGCGAACTTGCAATGGTGGAGCTGTCTTCTAGTGGTGGGTTTATAACACCATAAAATGAATTTGGCGCGCCTAACCGTGTGGATTTGCTCCACCGACATCGTCAAGGATTTCGATTACATGTGTAATGCCGGGTACCAGAAGTATTTTAAGATTATTTGTTAACTTGGGTACGTCTGGCACCTAGAGTTAAGGCCCAACAACTTTTACGCAAATACTTCATAACTATCATTTTAGTTTCTCTGTTAACGTCTAATATAGGGACAAATATCGAAAAATGACCCCGTTGGAACAGCATTCATCAACATCAATGACGTTTCCGCACTTCGAGAAGGCGAAGATGGTTAGTTGCTACAACCGCTGTTTTTAGCGCTGTTGTCTCATCCAACCTAACCCGACTCATCGTTTCACCTGCACAGAGATCTTTCACACATCACAGTTGTATAAACCATGTCGGACAACCCCGTGTCTTTCAGCTCTGATCTGCACTAACGCATTGCCCATGAAATTCCTTGAACGCCAGATTTTCAATATGCATTTCAACGCACATGCGTAAAATTTCCTTTCATCTTCAAATGTAGGAGTGAATGACTAGCAGTTCTAACTTCATGTTTCGTATTGATGTCCATCACATGAACTTACTCATAGACTGAGTAAATTCAAGCAACAGCTCCTTGGATTACGCGAATGACGTTGATTTGGATTAAATGATTTCGAAAGTAACATTTCATTCCTTGCAATACAGGGACCAGACCTCAGCTGGATGACCCAATTGGACGACATATACTTAAATTGAGTGAAATCGCCTTCCAAGGAGAAGTTTCTGGTAGGAGGATGTAGTTTAGGAATGGGGTTACTCGTTTTCGGAAAGGAACTGCTTTTGTGCTTTCAAATTTCGCACGCCTAAATGCATGGTCGCACCCTTCTTTTCAAAACACTATCTCTGCACATGTATTGCTGTCAGTGTTTGCATGTTGTACATGTCCACTTGCAAACCACGCTCTCTCAAGCTTTGAACAGTACGTTATTTTCCCCAATAAAAAACTGCCAGTTAATCGAATAAGCTTCTGCAGGCTCATTTTTGCTTCTCTTAGACTAGGATATTAAGAGCCCAAAGATCATAAGCGAAGGCCAAGATTGATTACCCGGGCATGCTTCTTTTGTTACCCCGTAGAAACAAGGCTCAAGGCCAAGTCCAAATAATTAATCCTCTTGGAAACCTGAAATCACCCATTCCACGTTTGTCTTCGGTCGCAGTCGTTAGAAGTCTAACCACAAAGACCTCTTTCTGAAGGTCGATGGTTCTTGAACAACACCCATATAAGGGAGGAACGAGATACCCCATGCGAACTTCGATAGCAACGTAAAGTGTCACGCACAGAGACATGAAAAATTTAAAGACTCTTTTTGGTTTTCTTGGTTTTATCATTCAGTCATGTACCAAATCTAGGAAAAGGTTACGGGATAGTTTAACTTGAATCATTGGTCTGTCAGATAGTTCAAACAAACTATCTATGCTTTGGACATGAACTCACCTCCTATTGTCTTCTGACGGCCAATACCGCATAAATGACCATTTAAGGTTTCCATTTATGGACCGGTGACATCTCGAGAATTGATTACTCATTATTATGCGCTTGCCCACGTTGATTCCAGCTCCGTGGTTTCACAAAGAAAACAACAAAATAGGTGAACACTTGGCAATGAGGATGGAACGGGGAAGGGAAGTCCCTGTCCAAGGTATCGGAAATATCGATAAATTTCTCCTGAAATGTTTGACCTTTTGGGCGTTGTCCGATGGAAGGCACGTTTCAGTAAAGGCTTTTTTTGTATACTGGCACGAGTGAAGTCAATTTATTAGTATGACAAAGGTGCATTTCTCCCAGTTGTTCCCTGGTTAGTGTAAGATTGTTGCTTAAATGTGGAAATAACAGTGAGCTCTGGTTCACGTGCTGAATGGCTCTTAGGCCTCCACGGCCTAGCATGTACGAATATTCAACCTCAGAGCCTCTTTGGTTTGATACTATACGTCCCGTGAAGTGCTTCCGCATCCTTAAATGTTTTTACCTGCTTTTATTTCGATTTTGCTGGTGAACGCTTGAATGCTTTCCTAACGGCTATATTTTTCTTAGAATAAAAAAGCATACTTTATTCGAGAAAGGGCATGTTAAAAAATGATTACCCCTGGGGTAAATCCTCTCGGAATCTCGTCCATAGTATGAATCCAAGATGGCAGAATCAGCACTCTAGGTAAATAGAACTGAGTTGTTCAACGACTTCTTTTTACTCTCCGGGATTTCAGGCTATCTGCCAACGTTCGGTCCCACATTTGTCAACTTATACGGTTCACCACGCGAGTTTTCGGCTCTTGGAGACAAGTACGAGGCGCTAAATCTCGGAAAAGGTGAGGGCGCAGCCTATCGAGGCCGCGTTTTCTGCGAGTTGTCCACTCAGCTTACGGACGAGCCACAAGAAAGCGGAATCACTCCAATAAGTGATGATAATAAACAGCGCGTTCAGGTAATTCAAGCAATCATATATGCTGAATGTGGATTAACCTTTGTTCTCTTTACAAGATGAAGAGGCTAGTTTGCGGAATTTCCAAAATATTGTCCCTTGCAAACAATTTAAAACCAGAGTTTTTAGGATTTTTCGGGTAGTTTGCTAGCAATCTTAGCATCGCGTTTTGCATAGAGCTCTGACAATCTGGACGGGTAATATTCATGTGTTTTTCCCGTTCTCAGAAATTCCTGAGGCGTCGGAAGTTCATGTTGCACGCAGCCTTCTATCAGGCCAATATGGTTGATGTTACTGATGCAGCCGTCTCCTTCGAAGTAAGCATCGGCAACTTCGGTAACAACCTGGATGAGACTATTGGCCCTTCGGCTTCAACCACGTGTCCAGCGAATGCAGTTTTTGATGGCTGCTACTACAACTTCTTACCGTGGGGAGACTCCAAGCCCTGCGTTATGGTTGATTCGCAGTGGGAAGATATTTCTTATCGACTCTATGCAGTGAATATGCTTTCACGCATTTATGACGACCTGGTGAGATTTGTATTTTTTTGTGTTCAATCTCCTAAACGAATGATTCTCAAGATGAGGCTGTTTTATTTTGTGCTGTAAATTATGCCTACTGTTTAATTAAACGTACACACTCAGTGTAATGTAATATTTAATTCTTTCCTATGTAGGAATATGGCATAGAGGGCATTGAGATGAGCCTGAAAGTGGATATGGAAGAGCAAGACCTCGCAAATACTGTCATTACCTGTCTTGACGAACTGATCTTAAACTGCTCGTACGTAAAAAATATTTCATTTAACCTTTATGAAGCCTTTTCTTATTCTTTGACCTTTCCACATGTGTCCCATGAACCAAATAAGGATAGAGTAGTAGTAATAGTAGTAGTAGTAGTAGTAGTAGTAGTAGTAGTAGTAGTAGTAGTAGTAGTAGTAGTAGTAGTAATAGTAGAAGCCTAAGTAGTTGTGTTTAAAGTTGACGTAGTGGTAGTGATAGTTACGCTGATCTGGACTTTGATGACGCTGGCGGTGGGGGTGATGAGGTGTTGATGATTATAATAATGATTATGCTGATGGTGGTGGTTTTAGTGTTATTGGTTGATTCGGGCGTCTTGTGTTGCTGTGGCCACTGAATAAAGGTACAGGTATTTCTACTGCGTGTCCTTCTATCTGTTCCACGTGATCAATATCCTCTCTTGGTGGCCGTTCCATTCCTTAAAGTAGGTTTAGCTCTAGGTGGTTTTTCGACCTCAGGCGGAAACGCTTTTTAAGTGATAATCTCTGCGGTACAAGAAATTTATGGATTTCATCACAATTATTTACCTAAAATAAAGTATTTTCAAGAATTTGAACTCTTGTTTGACATTTAGAAACTGTTTGGTATGCTTTACGCGCACGCGTTTTCTCCCACAACAATTTACAAAGTTCCATTTCCATGAATGCCAAGTGCACCTTTCCATGACATAACCGTTTTTACTGAAGTGCAGAGTAAAATTATTGGCTAAAAGTGTTGCTGGTTAACATATTACGGGAGCTTTTTATCACTTATTTCAAATAAAGTAATAGAAACACAAATATTTTTTTTCGAAGTGTTTGACTTTTTGTCTGAAGTACCGCTTCGTTAGTTGTTTCAACAAAGTAAATGCTATTTATACTGATAGCGAGTAAAGACTTCCGAACTTCTTTAAGGTCATTCCTTATTTGGCGGTTTCCTCTGGTACACGCTATAGAGGTTTCAAATTAGAAGTGCATTTATAAGTTACTATACTGCGTCCTTTATCTCCCAATTATCAAGTGACCTTTACAAAGGCTAAACTGTCAGCCATTGTCGACATCTCTTGGTTTGGTTTCGGTGGGAAGGCTTCCCAACAGGACGACCTTGGTTCATGTCGGATTAGACTTTTTGGGGTCCCTAACCGGCCTCCGGTCTTCTGAACGTTCTCTGGGCTACGGGTGGGAGAGGGAAGAGAGAAAGAGTGGAATACGCGCAACGAAGTCTGCTATTGATGTAATCTAGTCCACGCGCAATTTACCGTCCCTGCTCTCCCCCACCCATCCACCCACTGTGGACCACGCGAGTAGAATATTGGCAACAATGGTCAAACTGTCTTAGCAGTCACATTTGACTTTAATCTATTTCAGCCTCTTCCAGCCTCCTTTTATAAATACTTGTATCTTAAAAGCTCTTGATTGTTGCTATATTAAAACTTGTTCTTTCCAAGTTCTGTGTGTAGTACGCTTCTATATCCCTGTGGCAGCTGTATCAGTTTGAAACCTCCACTAGGATAAAATGTGCCCATGCTAATAGAATTGATTCTACGTTGCCTCTATAGATTGCACTTAAGAGTCTATTCAAACAGTGGGCTACAAATAAGCAAAACGTTGAGGCATTAGTCAAATTCTTGGGGCTCATTATTTCTTCCGCATTCACCCATGCAATTTCTCACTGGAAACTGTTTCGCTTTTTGCCCAACCTACTTCTCCTCAGAACAAAACTGCCCGAATGGCATGAGGCTTGCACGCCAATCAATGAACTAGATAAGAAGATCAAACAACTTCGGGAGGACGACATCAAGTCCATTGTGGAGCAGGCAACTAAACTGAGAGAGGAGGCAACCACGGTGGAGGAGGTCATTCCCGAGCTCAAACGCTACCTCCTCATGCTTAAGAACCTGATAACTGAGGTAAATTAAACAAGTGGACAGTTTTGGCAGAGGCTAGGTCCAGGAGATTGAATTCATAGCACCTTATTACACTCAGAAGTAGTAGACTTGGGTGACAGGCACACCTTACGAGGACATACATTGAGCTTTCAACTCCATAATCTGCCTAGAGCTTAAAATAAGCATTTCTTGACCCGATGAGGTCAGATTGTGTTAAATGCTACGTGCGTACACCATGCTTCCTGTATCTATCCTATTAAGTTTATTCAGTTTGGGCTGCACAGACCTCATGCATGTGGAAGCGCGGAATTTGCACTCTTCGCCACATGGCTTTCGTTTTACCACATTTCGAAGTGAATTTTTGTTTTATTTAAACTTTCTCGTTTATATCACCTACGGTAGTCGCAAGCCTAAAACAACATATAACTCTGGAGCATGACAATTTTGCCGCTTGCAAATGTGCCGCACATGTGGTATGTGGCTTGCCCATATCGCTGTAACTAGAATGCAGTGCACGGAAACAAAGACCAAGGGGAAGGATAATGAAACATGATATAGATCTTCGAATAAAAGGGTACTGACCACATTGAATTTGCTAGAACCATAGAGAGCTTATGCTGACATAGTCAACACGCTACTGTTGGGAGGATATTCCTCCATTACTAGACAGTCTTGGACTATTTGAGGGTAGCCACTACGCTGTTATTATGACATTGATCAAGGAGGCGCTCGCGACAAAAAGCAGTGTTTTGGATGGCTTACTGGCCTCACTAATCATGCGTAGCTGTTGTCCTCTTTCTGTCAGACTGTAGCCTATCGTCGCGTAGCCAAATATTCATGAGAACAGAGGCAGAATTGGCAAACTCTCCGGGTCAGGACCCAACTCAACCTGACTTGTAAACAGCAAAACTTGTTAACCGATATATCGTCTGTCAAGCACTCGGAAAATACGTGGACGCAAACTATTTATGATAAGATATTTCTACCTCCCGTATCATTTTTTGCTTCTAACATTTCTCATATTGGTTACTTTGTGAGTATCATTAAAGCGCACTTCAATAGAACCAAAAGTTTAAAAATGTTTCACCTACTTTATGCCTCTGTCTACTACATTCTGTTGTTTTGCCAATATGTAATTAATTTGTCAACTTACTGTTTTAAGGGGCTCATTTCTATGTGCGCAAATGCCTACAGACTGCTTACCATTTTAAGCATTTATTAAGAAGTAAACACAGTAATGGCATGGAATAAATTCTTTTGAGGTGTTGTGCTTCATTTAATTACCTGAAATCAGTCATCTTTAATTGAATCCAACGATAGTTAGTGGAATTTTGCTCACCATCTCTCGGGGGTGTTAAATGGTCATGGACGCGCCGATCAGAAACTCAAAATATTGCCAGTTTTAACAAGCCAAACATGTCTAATGTCCCACTGTCAGAGATAGGAAACTAGCACGGCCAGCAAGGGCATTTTGTTAAGCAGATTCAAAGGTGCCTTACTGCTCCGCGTCCCCTAAGGCTGAATCTTAGGGGATAATCTTCCAAACTATATGTGCATCCTGTGTCTATTTTTTGCCATTAACAATGTTAGAATATTCCCAAACATGACTTATGGCAAGTTTCACTGTTGAAAATTTTAGCACGAATAAATGCCTTAAAACCCTAATCTCCTTGGGCATATCGAAGATAAGTTAACAAAACAAAGTTGCGGTAGAAAGTGGCGTTCGTCTAGCTCATTTAAAGCTACTTCAGCACCTACAAATTGTGACAATCTATTACAGAGGTATCATGATCTGTTTTCTATTTTTGCTTTCACCTTTCAAGTCCTCATCAATAACAATGTGATTTTGCCCTATAGCCCCAAAATAGTATGCCCGATGTCATAATATGGATGATAGCTGGAGACAAACGCGTGGCCTATTTTTCCGTATTCCCGCTTACGATTTGCTTTACTCCGAAGAAGAACTTTATCGAGGTCGGTATTGTGGTGTAACTCGAACAATTCAGCTGAAGGTCAGTTATATTCGGGTATATCATCAAAAACTGCACACTTTGCTTAAACGGCTGTTGACAGTTATAAATAAAATAATGGGACTTTGCCTCTAATCAAACCAAAGTTTTAATTTTCATGTGTTTACCGTTAAGGTTCCCATGTTAAAAACCGAGGATAAATCTGAACACTGGAAGATACCTGCCCAAGTTCGTTTATCGCTCTGGCTGGGGTTAGAGAAGGACCAGAAAAACTGGCTTGAACGCAGCGACGAGGGGCGTGTGATTGTTGTTGCTGAAACAGTACGTTGATCCGTTGGAACTACTGAAATATCTTCGATAAAAAATATTCTTTTATTTTAATCGTGCAACTTCCTTTCATCTAGTACGAGAACCAGGCCAGTATTGCCGGCAGCTGGAGCTCCCGAAAACCCCCCTCTTACGCGGAGCCCTTGGACCGATTTTACCGGCAAGATGGAATTGCCCAAAGATGGTTTCGTTCCCCCAGAGGGATGGAAATGGGACGGCGATTGGGAAGTTAGCCCTGAGCTATCTATGCTATTCACACAGGTAAGGTTCCGAGGGGTAGACCATTGGCATGTCACCATCACACAAATCCTTGAAACCCTACCCTATCTAGGATATTGGTGGGTAAAATTGGAAACAGCTTTGCATTTTTAACGATTAAGACAACATTTGACGCACCTCTTGATTGTTGCCTGCTCTGCATAAAGTTTGAAATTTCTTTAATCTTGCATGGTGTAGGATGCAGGAGCAACACATTTCACCGAATCTGTCTACTATAATGAGACGAGGACTCCTGCTACTGGATGGGCTGCGGCTTCTGTACCCTACACTGACTCGACGGGGGAACCGAAAGTTCGATCGATGAATATCCTCTGCCTGATGGCTGGGCCTGGGAGGACGACGCGTGGCAGGTGGATCTTAACAGACCCTGCGATGAAGACGGTACACAAAAAGCGCTATAAACTAGAATTTTGGCTTGTAGAATATTCTTTATCCACCTCACCTATACATGTATATCCACCTGGTTTTTAAGGTAGTATGCTTTTGACCACACGTAGATTGTGTGACGCCTGATGTTTTTAACACTAAGCCCCCCACAAGTACATACGTACAATCTCATCACTCCCTAAACTTATCTACAGGCTTTGAATATTCCGTTGATGCCAAGGTTGGGAACTATGTCGCTGTGGAAAAAGTCTACCATATGGCACGCAGGAAGCGAATGACTCGCAAGCGTGTCGTTTCGGATCCAACAAAGAATGTAAAGGAAGATGTAAGTTGCCATTTGGATCCTGCTCTTTTTTTCCTCTGAAACAGTCCTTGTGCAATAGTTAATCCTTGTCATCACCATTGGCTTAAAATGGGGCTATCGTATTACGTATGATTTTGTGCGCAAACTACACATATGCAGTTTTATGTTCAATGAAAAAAACCTGACGATTATTGGGTCTACTGAACCGCATGTATGCCATTGGTTGGCAGATAGCTGCATTATGCCGACTGCGATTGTGAAAATCGATAAGCGAGATTTTTAAATAAGCTGTCCATTTTCCCTTTATAAAAATTGTAATTCAGATCGTGTGGTCTTTTGACAAGCAAGCAAGATATTCTAGTAGAGACAGTTAGTTTGGAGCTAAAACGATCATTCGGCTACCAAGAGTGAAAGTACCATCCGGTTGCTGCCGTACACAAGTCAAAAGGTTCGCATAGGTGATTATAAGTGGGGGAATATAGCGCATAGATAAGAAAGTTTGATAATTTGAAGGGTTCTTCAGGGTGCCAAACCCTGTGAGTTTTGTTAATGTGGGATTAGAGATCACTGACTGTTAAAGTGGTCAGCAATAATTTTTTTGTTTGCAGAAAATTATTGGCAAATCTATTATAGGTCATTGTTTCGTGAGCTTTCGAGCTTAGCGTACTACCTGCTGTTATGTGGTACAGAAGACAACGAAAAGTGCTTGGAAAGAATCACATCACTCCTGAAATATATGTGAATGACAATAAAAACTTAATGTGCAGCACACTTTAGTCCTGGCTCCCGTACCTTCTACCTTACACCACCCTGGTCGGGTAACGCCAGAGTGCCAGTCAAACCTTTGCCCCTTTGCGAATCTGCGATTTTTTTATTAGCTTGCGCCTACGGTGTTGAAGAACATTCTGAAGCGTGAGGATTTGCGGCCCTACGCGCTCGAATGTTCGAGAAAGGCTCATTTGTTTCTTTGGTCTAGTCCGAGTTTTTCTGCAGTGCTCTGGCCGTTCTCCTGGTTTTCGGGGTGTTTCGACACAGACTGTCCTACGTCATTAACCCCCTACATTGACGTTACAAGCATACCTTTACGCAGCTGGTCAATAACGCGTTCCAGACAGATGTTTATTTTCATAACGCAAAATATTTCCATTTAAACAAGCATCGTTGGTTATTATTTCGACAGTTGAGGTTGTAATTATTCAAGATACATCATAGACTGAACAACATACATGTTTGTGGAGCTTTGCAAACGGCAAATTCTCGGATGATTAACTGTATCCTCATGTCCTGAAACCTTTGAACATAGCAATGCATTGACTTTTTTCTAGATATCGATATTAATTAGGAAGCTTTACGTTTTCGTTATTTTTTCTGTAGCTGGTTGCTCAGATCATGTCAAAGAAGAAGGTTTGTTAGGAGTGATCGTTTTTAGTCTGCAGCCACTTAACACGCCGCTCTTAACGCTCCTTCCTATGCGCTCCTAACTTCTAGAGATTAATTGGGCTTATTCCGCTTCACTTTTTCCTTATCACCCTCCATCACAGTAACCGAATCCTCGTTGAGTTTCACTCAAAGTTTTTTTTTACTTTTCAGGACCAACGTTTAAGCCTCCTTGTACGTTTCAAACTAAAACTCTTCCTTTTGTATCTGGCATCGCAGGCTGACATTTCCTTATCACTCATGCAGATGCACTTTGATTGTTTGTTTTGCCAATGGCAAGTTACGATCATTTAACTGATCCCCCCCACTGACGAATTACGTATACTAGAATGCAAAGCGTAAGTCGCCTTGTTGGTTCCACGGTGTGTTGTACTTCAGTGGCAAGATTTTCAAGGCTACGCTGCTACCTCTACGGTCGGTGTATCAATTCAAGATGAGTACAACTCCGTCAGCTGGGTTCAACTAAAGGAAGCCGCAATGATCCTGTTGCAGTTTATGCATCTGTTTCACTTAAGCGGCTCGTAGACCTGCGCACGGGGCACGGACGGGGGGTATAGTGCCGGTGACGGGTCTGGTCCCGCAATCACCTAGCCGAACCGCTTCCAACTCCCCCCCGCGGCGCCAACTTAACAGATCACCTCGATAGGCGCGCATTCCGTCCTTTAATGAGGCAGTTTTACTGTCGTGTGAGTGCCGGAAACATCAGAGCTCCAGGGCGTCGGGGGAGACGTTCACCGACAGTTGTGTGTTCTGGTGGACAAGGCGCAATAAGCCTATGAAAATCTCCTTCAGTGTAAGTGAGCTGTTCTTCTGAGTTCATTTGAAAACTAGCTGGACAATGAGAAATATATAAGATGTCATATTGAATAGCCAGACTTCCTGTCAGGAGCTCACTGGTAAGAGAGTTATCGAGACTTGCTTTGCACTAAAGCCAATTGTAACGCCCACCTTATTCTGCTGTCCAATCATTCAAAAATCAAAATGCAGGCCCTTGGTTCAATATTTCGATACTTCATTGCACTTGAATTTGCTTTCAGGCATGGACAGATATCTAATCTGTTGAATCTTGTTAGGGTTGGGGTAACCAATTAAACCATTGTATTATAGTTCGCCAGAAACAGCCACACCAATCGTCCTTTGGTTGCCTCTTTCTCGTGTCAGACGTAGTGAGGAGCTGCAGGTTACTGGTCCCCTATATGCCTGTTATGTAGCGAAAGAATTAAGAGGCTGTATAGTCACATTCATTCAGAGGTCGACTCTGTAAACCACTAACATTTGTGTTATCGGAGTATCTAAAGGGATCATCAGGATGGCAAAAAACGTGCCACTGTGATTTGTTCAAAGGTGAAGAGCCAATTCCCGAGAATCACTATTACTTCCGTAGGACGCTATCTCTGGTTTACTAAAAATTTACGTATCAACATTGTATGCTCTTATCAGAAAGGCGTCAATTCACTGTCCGATCAAGATGAAACTCGACCATGCATTTCTTTATTAATTGCTCCACTTGATGGGGAAATTGCGCAATTTCAAAGAAAAGCTCACTACAACTGCACATTAATTTTACTTGAAATGGGAAAACTTTTAAATGCTCCAGTTTGAGAGACTTTTCTGATTTCCTCGAATTGTGAACGATACAGAAGAGAGAGAGAAAGAGAGAGAGAGAAATATAATCCAGAGGCCCAAGCTGAGGCACTTGAAAACGCCTATTAATGTCTAACGCTGTTTTAAATTCCGAACATATTTCCAGTTTTCTTTGAGCTTTTTGGTGGACATTTTTAGGTGGATGTTTCTGGTTGCGTCACCGTTTCTCAACCCATTTTTTAACCTTTGTTTCAGAGCAGCATGACGCCCGCTGCGGCGGAAGGTTGGGAATACGCCCTGCACTTTAGCAGCAAATTCCATTCAACGAAGAAAACCACTGATTCCGTTCGTCGACGTCGTTGGCACAGGCGGATGGTTCCATTGAACCCGAATATTGTTGTACCTGGCGTCTTCCAGTTTTCAAAGGGGAAGGACGAGAGCGAGGTTAGTTGGCAACTATAGAAATCTCTTTAATGAACCCCTTCATGTTTCGCTTTCTCTTATTTACGTAAGGAATGAAGAAACTGCTTACTTTCCTGACGGTCTGAATGCCTAAATTTACGGAAATGGCTATGTACACCTTAGGATAAATGATATATGAAACGTTGCGTAGTCCTGTGACAGGGCTGGATTTCTATTGCCAAGAAAAACTTATTTAAATTACGCGGTCTGGATTCCACCAGGGTATGCTTTAGCTTTGAACTCGATCGACTGTCGACAATTACGGCGGTAATGACGACTTCTATGCCCTCTGAATCTGGATATGACAACAGGATCCGTCTGAAAATTCAGAGGAAATAAGGGCTAGAATCAACGTTAGAGTTAGAAGTTAGTTTAGAGTTAGTGTTAGCTATAGGGTCAAAGTTTAGGGTACGGTTACGATAAAGATTTAGACAATGATTTAGGTTTATTTTAGAGCTAATGTCAGAGTTAGGGAAAACGGGTAGTTAATTTACCAGGAATTATGCGGATGGTTACCTTGGTGGGGTGTTCCTATTCATATTGTGTGTCTATTTGGCCATGTAAAGCATCCTTACCATCCCAACACTGATTCAAAGTCGCAATTAGTTACAAACTGTACGCTCTTCTAACACTATATATCCTCAGGCGCAAATGATAAGTTTGAATGAACAAGTTGAAGTGCGCCCGCCCTTAAATCAAGGCAAAAGTTCAATTGGATGGCCTTAAGGGCTTCTTTTTCACGTGTCGCCCAGCTTTGTCCACTTGCCTGCCTATATCCCCATGCGGGTCTTGTGTACACTCTGCGGTTATAAAACCTTTCTTAAGATTTTCTATCGTCATTTAAACTCCATTCCATCAAATGCGATCCTAGGAGAAGAAGAAAAAGAAGGACAAGAAGAAGAAGGTGAGTTAAATCTAACCAGCCCGATGATTGCTATCGCTACAGATGTATCAATTTTCATTTTGCTAACACGCTCAATCAAGCTTGCTTCTGCCCCAGCGATGTTTTGAGCATTTTTGCGGTTTCTTTCCCAGCGTGAACGAGACAGCGTATGTTTGCCTGAAACCGTTAGATTATTTCCTCTTGCATCCTGACCTCAAAATCGGTTCTCACCCACATGCATTGCAGTCGTAAATGCTCGAGCCTCATCCACCTAATAAAAACTCGGTTAATGAAGTCTGCTGTGGGCTACTAAAGCGACCTCAGTTTTTTGCTACTAGGACTAGAAACTTCAAATGAGCAGGCAAATGGGTAACATTCCTGTCGACATTGACACTGAACTAAAACAATTACAAATCATATGTTAAGACAAAAAGTTGTCATGTTCGCCTTTATAAGCCAGTGCTGACCGGAAGCTCGTTGAAAAACTGCTACTGCTGCTGCTGCTGGTCGTCTCTTTTGTGCGCAAAATCAAGGGGAGCGAGACCTGCTTTACTGATGGGAAACGGGCAGTGGACGCGATCCACTCCCGTCGCTCCACTACAAGTTCATCCAGTCATCTCTGCAATCGTCCTCGGTGAGAAGCAGACCGAATTCTCCAATGAGTGCACTCATTCACCAAGATATAGCTTCATGTATACAAACCAGCGCTATTCACCCATTTTGAAAACATTGGAAGGCCTACCTCGTCCTTGACTCACCTGTTGCAATTTATTGGAAAACCAAAGCCGCAGTTCGCTGTTACGAGACCCATTTATGGGTACTACAAAACACTATGCGACTTTTTTTTCTTTATTTGAGCAATTCTAGCTAAGTATATGCCACAATTGTCTTACGGTAGGCTAACAGAAGAAAGAGCAATGCAACTGCTGTTAGTACGATATTAAGTGTCAGTTTTCTGTTGTTTTTATTTAGTAAGTATGTACTTTGTCGCTAGTCAATCATCTTCCAAAGTTAAAACTCCTGTCATCTAATTTGATTTTGGTTGGGCTTACCAGAAACCAACGCGTGGACATATCCTTCGTCATCTGGGTTAAGCTACACTTGGATCACGTAGGAGGTATTCGTCGACCTGGTATTGCAGTTTTAGCAGGCATATTCTCTTTACAATCTGACCCGGCCAGCATTTAACACTAGGAGTGGTAATATGATAGTATTCATCAAACTTGAACACGTTACTTACTAGGAAAGCGCTCGACTTCAAGAGACGTACAGTCGTGGACAAGGTTAAATGTATCCATCTGTCAGATCATGTGGTCATGAAGATATAGCTGATGGGAAAACCTGTTTTTCAAGAAAGGTACTCTTCAATATTTATGAATCTATCAAAACACACTTCCTTGCGTAAGCGCCTGTCGTCCTGCGAATGCTCCCGCGTCCTACTGTGGATCTGAAATGCAACGGGCGAGCTAGCAGCGCTTGTGAGCATCTGCTTCTCTCAACCAACATTTGCTCTCCAGGTATGTAGTGGACGTACAGACTGCAGGTTTGTTTGATAGAGTTATCAGAAGTGAATATTTACTAAATAAATTCATGTTTCTGGGAAACATTTCATTGTTTGTGGACTGCGTAACTACTGCAACCAAATGAAATAAGGCTTGCCGATGCATGCAGTGGTTCCAAAAAATTAATTTTTAAAATATTCTGGAAAAAATGCAAATTCCACTGTCCTTCACAAGTATCTTATTTGCTAGAAGTCTTCTGTGGTTCCAATTCAAACCTTGATCCGTTTTACTGAAATAAAGCAAGTACGCATTATATGTGGTCTATTTACGCAAATTTGACTATTGGGATTTACGTCGCAACTACGTTTTAGTATAGAAGGAGCAGTGCGCTTCAGTGATGTCATAATACATCGACCGAGAAAAATATATCTTAACTTGTTGGTCTTCTTTGCCCTTGCACTCTTTACCCCAACCATTCGTTCTGCATGTCATTTTTTTCTTAACATAAGTAAATGCATCGTGCTCATGTTTTGCGTTTATACCGCTGGCATATTTGTTCACGAATCACAAAGGCGATTCAAATTTGCTGTTTTCGTGCCATTTATACTATCTACCTTTGTCTTTGATGGTCAAAAATGCGGCCTCATAAAACATATCTCAGACTGCTTTTTGAACCGGTTTCACCCAAAAACGTTTCTTGTGTTACGTGAGTGCAATATCGCAATCCATCGCCGCTTGCATGTTTTCCCACTGCATTCGTATCCCCAACGTATTTTTGCAGTGCTCTTATCACAGGCTAATATAAGTGTGCCTCAGTATAATCAGTCCCGTGTTTCATATTCTAGAAGGAAAACATGACCTGTCCGCGAATTTTCGTGAAATATGAAAGTAAGTGAACTCGGTTAGATGCATTTATTTGAACAAAAAAGCAATTGGAAGGGTTATTAATGCACTGAATACACGTACCGCATGAAGCCAAATTTGTAACTGTTTTTGCAGCCGCAAAGCACTGGCAATTGAGAGCCTACATCTTCCAAGCTCGTAATCTTTTGGCTGGAGACCAGACGGGTCTGTCTGATCCCTATGTGCGTGTTAACTTTGTGACCCAATCCCAAAAATCTGAACGTCTCGAGAAGACACTGTGTCCTCAGTGGGACCAGACGCTCATCTTCGAGGACCTACAACTGCATGGCAGTCCGGATTCGATTATGGCTTCACCACCGCCGGTTACGATTGAAATATTTGACTGGGACCAAATAGGAACGGATACATTTCTTGGTCGTTGCAGGGTAATATTTTCATTGTCCTCGAATATTCCCTCCCATATCTATTATAATTTAAATGAAGGAAATAGTGACTCGTCTGTTTTCGTGGACAAGAACTGGCCTCTTTTTTTCCACAGACTGAACCCGTAGTAGTCCTCCAACCCGAACATTCCAAAGACGTCCTCCTCCAGTGGTATCGTTTTGACTGCAATGGCAAGGACGGCGGTGAATTACTCGCGGCTTTTGAACTTATCCTGGTAAGCCAGCACAGTAGGGTCAGAGTCCTTATTTACTTTTCACTAGTCTCTGTTAGGCAAAACACCTTGCGTGAACTGTGACATCAGTACGTATGATGTCGACCTGGAGTAACGAGTTGGCATTCCAGGGAAATACGTAGATCGATCTTTGCAGCACCACCCGCAGCAATTATTTTTTTGGTCGCATGCAACCAGATGAGCACGCTTTGTCGTGGCAAAGAGCTCTGTTTAGTTCCTGGAAAGAAGTTGCCTCAAAGGCTACCCAAACAGTAAGTCTACGATTAAACGCTAAATTCCCATAACGAACAAGGATATTTATTAAAGTACATTTAGTCGCTATCATCTTTCAAGGCGAAATTGTGATTGTAGGTGCGATGAAGAACGTCTGCTAAAACGGAAGGACCATACTGCAGACAGTACAGATTACCGAAAAGAGGTAGATGCGAGAACAAGAACTTCCTTTGCCTGATATTTAAAATTCCAACCCGAAACCATATTCAGTGACAGTATCACACAGTATCTGATACTGTCTATGAATATGGGTTCGAGCACGAGTCTGAAATGTTAGGCGAAGGAATTTCTTTTCCCTGCGATCGCGCTGTATACATGCTTCTTCTTTTAGATTTCTCCCTGAGTAAAAATTTCCCGTACCTGATAAAGTCTCTGAAGATAGATTCGAGTTAGAATCCGAAACGGCGAGCGAATATAGTTAGTATTCAAGTGATTGTGTCTACCTCTTCTCAATTACTTCCTGGGACTCACGTTTTCGCTTGTATCGACATTACAGATTACTTTATGTTTCAAGTTCTCAGAGGCTTTTTTTGTGGCATTGCCTCGTTTCGAAGGTCTCAACCAGGTCAGCTAGGCAGGTGTTGGGGCATGTTTGAGATGCTGCGTGTTTGGTCGCGTACATTTCGTAGTACATTTCTATAGACTTATTTTACGTTTTTAGTAACTTGAACGTAATATTACCATCAAACGCAAATTAGGCTACATCGCACGAGTCTTATACATGAGTAGAATATACTATAGGCTGTCTTGTCTTCATTTGCAATGTAATTTTATTATACCTTGTGTCGTCAGTCAAAATTTATTTCAACCTCTGTGATTTATCATCCCGCTAAATATCCTTTTGCATGACCACGATTGGCTGAAGCAGTCCCATGTCATCATATGTATTTCGGGCTTTAAATTTTAAATTTCTGTTAATAACGTATATCCCTCTTGGACTCATATCAACACGACATTTTGGAGCAGTCACACTAAGTTCTAACATGTAGTCGTGCCCGCGCTGATGAAGTCTTTTTTTTCCCAAATTATGATTATTTTTCATCGGATCGTTTGAAGTTCTTCTGTTACTTTTGTGTGTGAGAATCGTTTGCTTTGTGTCAATATTTTTTATATTTTTTTAGTTAGAAGGCCAGCCTGCTCGGCCTCCACCTCCAATGCGTGGAAAACTGTATATAGTTCCGGATGGAATCCGCCCGGTCCTTCAGCCTACTGCGATTGAAGTCCTCTGCTGGGGTGTTCGAAATATGAAAAAGTATCAGTTAGCCAACGTCAATTCACCGTCGGTGGAGATTGATATTGGTGGTAACATTTTGCACTCAGACACTATCAGCAACGTAAAGCGTACACCCAACTTCCCCAAGCCGTTGATGTATCTGAAAGCCAACCTTCCCAAAGAAGCCCTCTACATGCCTCCAATTAATATTATGGTTCGTGACAACCGTCCCTTCGGTCGAAAGCCCGTTGTCGGAACACACGTACTGAATGACATTTCCAAGTTCAGAGTGGAGCCTTTGTATCAACCGTATGATCCTCTGGAAAAGATTCCTGGTACGTACTTGCTTTTTCACCGCTTTTCTGCCACTGTGCAATATGCTCTCGTGATCAACACTTGCAATTTCTCCCTCCTGTGAGGTCAAATTCAGCTGCAGCTTGACGACTACTGGGAGTACTACTAATATAGCACGGTCTCCTTTATTTGCGCTACAGTATCAAATATGGCCAAACTTCCCAAGCAATTCATGTAAATAAACTAGTTATACCTTTTGCCTACTAACTAAATTGAATTTTAATTTGAAAACAACAGTGCTGGTCCAAGCAGCCCAGCTATAATTTACCATGTTAGCCTTACTGATACAACGTTCGCACACTAAACTGCTGGGCACGCATTCGCGTTTGTAATTGTCTACCAATTTCGCCCGATGTAGTTGCGAATCTCACTGCTACACTAAAGTCGGTAGAAAACGGCTGACCTCTCCTGCTTTGATATAGGGTCTTTTGGCCGCAACATTTGCCTTTGGATTGTTGAGTCAGGCCTGTGAGCAACTCCTATTCCAAGTGGGAGAGATCTGGAGAGAGGTAAGCGAAAAAAACTAATCGAAATGTTAAACCTCCAACAGACCTCTCTCGGTAAACGGTTTTATTTCTTTTAATGGTCGGAATTTTTCAGAGGGGAGAAGCGTGGAGACAGTCAGTAAACAGTTGCCCAACGAATAGTATTGAACCATTGACCCGTTTTTTCGCCTCCAACCGCTGATTTTTCCGCAAGCAGCGCAATATGTTGGTGATTATTCGCAGTCGGACAGCCTGACAGTCAAGCCGGGAGGACCATCAGACACGCATTCTGAGGCTGTTCTGGCTCACAGTTTAATATGCAAGGAATCACGTACTGAAATGTGTTTTAGCCATTCTAGACAAAACTGTGCTTTTTCGAATCCTCTTTCCCGATGGTTTAAATGATTACTCATAAAAATACACTTCGACGTTTGCTTAAGTTTGCATTAAAATGGGAGATAATTGCTTCAATGAGATCTCGTTTTCAGCCGCCGATGAAGGTACCTTGGCAGAGCAAGCCGACTTCTTATTCTGACGTAGGTCTTCCGCATTGAAACTGACTCGAGAGTTGGATTTTGGGGACTAATATCCTTGTCGTACATTAGCCATGACCAGCCGCCCTTTGTCTTTGCTTGCATTCTGCAATTTCTTCTTGGCAAACGCCTTCATTGCAGATGCACTGGGAAATTTTAAATGGCGTTCATCATCTGAGAATAGTCTCATAGCTATTAGAGGGCAATCAAGTTGGTCTCAGCTGAACCGAAGAGCTATTGCATATACCGAAACTATGCATCTTTACTTTCCAATAAGGTTGTGCTGTGAAATGGAATCGAGGATAACGAAAACAAGATATCTATGCAGATCAAAACTGCTCGTCAGTGTCAAGTAGTAGCTTTTAAGCTTACATTTATTTTATTATTTTTCGATTTATGCTGTCATCTTCAACGTCCCTGTTGTATTTTAGAGTTGGCACGGGCTGGATCACCTCCACTTATTCATGAAGACACAGGTGAATCTAAGGTCTACGAACCACAAACAAAGAAGCTGAAGACGGTAACTTTCTAAATCTTGCTAGGTCTACTAATTTCCACCCGCCACATACCCAATGACAGTTTGACCCCACGTTCTATCGATGTCCACCCTGTGGCACACAACAGAGTCAGCGCAGGGACGGTGAACTGCGCACGCATTCGTTTATGCTGATAGTAGACTTGTGCAGCTTCCACCGTACTCTCTCTCTCCTCTCGCCCTCCTGGGCCCATTGTCATCGCAGAGTGAAGAAGACTGGAGACATGTCATGCCCTGATCTGATCCATGTGTTGGTCCAGTGCGTCTTCTGCGTGGTCCGTTCGCGAAACACAAACAATCAGCCACAAATTTGTGAAACCCAGACCTATGGACGACAAATGCTATACTAGACTATAGACTATACAATAGGAAATGCGCACTTACGAACACCCCCTTAATGTTCTAACTTTCGCAGCGTTTGACTTAGCTACAAGCGTTCACATCAGACCGGGCTGTGCGACCGCCTGATAGC
The DNA here is from genome assembly GCA_017591395.1 of Schistocephalus solidus. NCBI lineage: Eukaryota > Metazoa > Platyhelminthes > Cestoda > Diphyllobothriidea > Diphyllobothriidae > Schistocephalus > Schistocephalus solidus. The sequence continues at coordinate 54,286 of WEDG01001968.1, read as the reverse complement.
TCGTTACTGTCTGCCACGTTTCATCAAAACTAACGTTTCTCATTTCATGTGTATAAATTGCTTCAGGTTACTCTCTGGTATGACACGTTGCTGAACTTGGCGGATGGTTGGACGGTGTTGCATATTATTGATTTGTTTTAGTCTTCAACGTTCACGTCCACTTACTACGGCTTAAGTGTTCTCTCTCTCTCTCTGTGAACTCCAACCCGAGGCATGCCTTTAAACACATGCACTCAGACGTATTATAACGCTTTTTGATAGAATTTTTTTGTGAGGTAATAAAACAGGATGACTAGATTCTGCTGATATTTATGTTCTTCTATTTAGACTTCAGGTTGCACATTCACAGCTTCAACACCCTAGTTTGAAACTTGACTCTTGCCACCCTGGCATGTAAATTTCTCCATATTAATTGGTGTTATAGCGGCATAAACTTTCTACTCAAAACCATATTTACTCATGGTCCTACCATATATCATGCAAGTTTAGGCTCAGATTCATTTCGTCCAATTGCGTGCAAGTATTGTTAGTTGGAGAAAGTGCATCTTTTTCGTTTCTCGCCTTCTGTTCACGAAAAAGTAGCCGTGCAGTGTCCACTCGGATATCTCGATAAATAGGACAACCGCCATCAGACATTCATATTCCTACCTTTTGGCCGTAAGATCCCGAACACGGTAATCCTACGCAAGTTTCAGTTCTTAAAGCAAACTTTTTACAGCAGCAGAAATATACACAAAGGGCAGGAGAAGAAGTTTTTTATGCATAAGTGCCGAATAAAGCATGTGTTGCGAGGAGTCCTTATGTAAGAGGCTTTCTGAGAGGAACCCGCAGCCAGAAGAAATAAAGGTTGATATCTCGGGTCAGTGTTTTGTCTTTTAAACGGTCATAGAGTGGATGCTCTGCCTTTAATAAACAGAGCAGAAATGAACTCTTCTTTAGTAAACGGCCTTTTGCGCCTCAAATCATTACAACAAACAAAATTTACAACCTTGAATTTGTGTTATACTCTCAACTTAAATTTCGAGCAGGCGATCTACTGTAAGTTCACAGAATAATGAGAAGTTTAACTAAATAAAATCTAACTTAAATTTGGCTCAAACGTCGCATCTTCATATATTTTAATTATTAAATTGGCACGTATGTCTGACACGCTGTTGACAGGGTGGCGTATCATTTCACTGTTTACCTGGAAATGTGTTGGATGCCATACTCTCGCACGTTTAGAAAAGGCGATACTCTACGAGTTATAGTATAATCTCAGGAGATCACAGGAAAGTGCATACTTTGAACGGATAAAAAGCCTATTACCCTACTTTTGTCACCTACAGCTGTCATTTAAAATATCCTACACGACTGTGTACATTCCCTGTTCTTTATGATAAAATGCTTCTGTTAAAAAGTGGAGATGTACAAAGAGCTACTAAAGGAGGATTTAGACTTTGTCACTTATCTCAGGTATTAATTGATACTTTTTTTATTATGCCTTACTATGGAGCCTGTGAGACGCGAAATACACATGCCCTGTGAAGCTACACAAACGGCATCACTTCATGGTGCTTTACTTATCAGTTCAACTGATGTATAAATTTCAGGCATGACTGCAGTTACACACTTACACATGAAGGGCTTGCTCTTCGTCTTTCTCACTAAAGCAATCTTTGGAGCTCACCTCAACACTGGGACGAATTGAAAACGTGGCCACACCTGACGAAAGCGTGTCTTTTGCCGATCAGAAGCCGCAAGACCGCATGGTTGTTTAACATTGTTATTTGAATGCACATGTGAACACTAACTCGTTGTTCGTCCATTTCCAACCCCGATGCGTATTCATTGTTTGCATGTTTCTGTGCTGTATCCTTCCAAAATGCAGCGTTTGTGGTTCTCACTGAAAGCATGAAATGAACGAGTTTTCTGTAGCGGGTTACTCTTAACTAGTACTTACATTGTCTTGGTACTAACCGTGCGTGGTTCCAATGATGGCAGCTAACTGAGGGGCTTCGTTGTCTATTAAGATGACAACTGGGCTCTTGGTTTTTGAATTATGCGGCTTTAATAATTAGACCGATCCAAGCTGGTCAAAAAAGATACTTGTTGCTTTGTTAGGCGAAAAGAAGAGGAGACCTCTTAACGAACATTTTATCATATCTATCAAGCAAAACTGGTCAGAAGCCGACTTTGCGCCCGTGTGTACGCTAAACAGGACCACTAGCTACAGTGGCGTCCAACGGTTGCCAAAGCTTTGCCTTCGGGGGAACCGTACTTCTGACGAGATGAGTAGTAATTTTTTGCTTGTATCAGATGACGGAGACCCGTCATCTGTTCAGGTTTCCAGTAAGCAGTTATGTCAACGAATGTGCGGCAGAACACTACAATTACTTAGTTAGCCTGCTACCCATAGCACGAGAGATACTGGGCTCATTTTGTGCAAAAACACGTTGGTTTTTCCTTATACCTTTAGCAATTTACATGCAAAATATCTGAGCTAAAGTGAACGAGGATCAATTGCGGTGGTTGCGTTTCTTAACTCCCCCCCCCTGCGAAAGGTGAAAAACCACGAAGTAAAAAGCCATATGTTCATATTGTTAATTTTATATATTGTTAGCCTTTGTAAAGCCCCTCACCTCCTTGTAACCATTCTCCCCGCAGTCGTACAACAGAAACCATTGGTATGCCCTTAGGCACTAGAAAAGATTTGTTTAAATTGTGTATGCAACCGTCAGGTCGACCGTTGTAATCCGACGATGTCCACCGTATGCTCCACAGAAGGGTGACGCAGGGACGGTGACTTGTGAGTAAATCAGTTTTTAGCGACAGTAGGCTTTCACAGCGTCTACCGCACTCTCTCTCTTCCCTTACCCTCCTGCGCCCGGTGTCAAGACAGAGTCGAGAAGACGGGAGGTGTGGTCGGGCGCAGGTGAATCATATCCAACGGGATGTGAGAGCCATAAATGGCAAAAGTGGGTGATGCGGCATGAGCCTGCACCTACGCGTGCCCATGTTGGACACGCGCATCCCCCAATATTCGGCATTTGTTATGGAAACTCATCCCACATAATAATAATAATAATAATAATAATAATAATAATAATAATAACGTCTGCCGTACCCTGATCTGGCCTCCGTGTTGGTTCAGCACATCTACCACGCGAGCCATTTAGGGGGCACGTATGCAACCGCACCGTTTATATACTACGCACAAATATACGTAGAGTATATCATTGAGGAGTTTTGTTTACTACAACCATCCACCAATAGCGTCCCACGGATGAAATTAAATGAGCAACTCAAACGAGGAAGTATGTGCTTGCAGTGAAAAACTAATTATCCGCAGAAATCTGTGAACCAGCGAAAAATCCGTGATATTCGAAGCGCGATATAGGGTTGGATTTCTGTAGATTGACGAAGACACTGGGAGACAGTGACGCCTGACCCTTCGAGCTTATTCATGCCGTCCTCATTCAGCCAACCAACATCAACCTAACCAATAGGATTGACCGGAGACACAAGCTTGCACATTAAGGCTGCTAACATGTCTACAAACCCCGTCTAGCCAATAGGTCATCAAGGTCACAGAGCCGGCCTCTTATAAACGTGTGAATAAGTAATCCTAAAGGATCGCGATGGTCGAACTATCAGAGGAATTGGAGATCACCAATGTCTTTTACGCCGCATTGGAAAAAAACGGTATAGGGCAGTTACTTTCACAGCAGGTTTCAGATTTCCCACGCGACGGCGGCTTTGGTACTGATGATTATCGTAAGTTGGTCTAATGTAAAGCTCCTGCTGCCGCCCACTTGTCTTTCGGTTCTTCAGCGTTACTGTCATCGAACTTGCCCCCAATTACAATGTTTTTCAGACTTTTGAAAGTTAACTTGCACAAATCTCATAAGAATATTCAGAGCTCTTACGATTTCACTAAAATGTAGGTGTCATTCACAAGCTTCATTATCACAGAAGGCTAAAGACTTAAATCTGATTTATAACTCACATAGCTCAATGATCTCTTTTGCCCAGGTGCATGCAAACTCAATCAACTGGAGTGCTTTTCGTTTAGGGATGGCGCCTTGCATGTAAAGATGGTTGTTTCTTATTTAAAAATCTGTTGTACTTAATGAAAGATGGAAAATTTTGCTGTCTGGTACACTTACTGTCCCAGGTAAACACACCAGCTTACTTTGTTAGTTGGTTGGATAGCTGAAACCATGGGGTTTTTGTTTCATTCAGATGGATCTGTCCGAGCTCGATGCAAATATTGACTGGTACTCAAAATACTACGCCTCACGAAAAATGTGGAACAAGTGCTTGGATTACAAGGAACGTGGATATGATACGTTCGTGGTATGTTCTGCCTCCCAGTTGAACTTGTCTGCAAAATGTATTCGTGAAACAGTACACCATGTGCTGGTTAATTTCCCCTGTGTTCCCTTCTATCCTAGTACTACAAAGATGAACTGGAAAAACAAGAGGGATACTACATGTTCATGGATTTCTGTTCAGTATTTCCACTGCACCGTGGAAGGTCGACGGACGACGATGATGATACCTATTCGGGTGACTTCAAAGGGACCTTCCGAGTGTACTCTCTTCCTGAGGATCCCAATGCACCTCAGCCGCTTCGATATTTGGAGACGGAAGTTCCTAAACCGGATCCGGTTGAATGCATCGTTCGCGTATACGTCATCAAAGCAACAGATCTGCAGCCCAGTGATCCATCGGGTTTGGTAGGTTAATTTTCGGTTAAGTTTTAATCCTTTACATGTTACTTTACAAGAAAATTGTCAGGATAGTAATTGCCTACTACCTATTTTTGACCAAGTGAATTATTCGTGTGTGTGTACATTTCACCTTGCAGGCGGACCCCTACGTTGAAATTTTGCTTGGCAAGCATAAGGTCAGCTCGAAGGATCACTACATTCCCAACAACCTCAACCCAGAATTTGGCAGGTAACTCTAATGGGTATTTTACTTCGCAGTTCCGACTGCGCGTCACTTTAACTCAGGGTGCCCTAGGTGCGCAGTTTTCACCAATCTGCAGGTATCGACTTATAAAGCCGTACAACAGAGCCGGAAAGCAAATGTCGGCAATATTAACCTTTTTAAATGTGAATCCTTATCAGTGCAATATTTCTTCAGTGAATGCAAGAGCTAGCATGACAAAACCGGTACTCATCTTCCAGAGTAGTTTCAAAAAATTACGCAGCTCACATAACTCTGATCTGCTCTGAATCCCTTTTAGCACTTCCTGCTAAGCAGGTTCCCATCAAAAATATGTTCTACATATTTGACCGACTGCTACGCCGGTATTTTAAGTCTGTTTTATGAAGAATTCCCCTTTTTCTATTGAAGCATCTCAGAATATGGTTTAGGTTCAAAGAATATACTTTTTTGCAATGAAATGTCCGTTTTTAATCACTTCTGATAGACGGTAATTTGTATATACGTCAAGTTTTGATTGGCATAGCTGAAGTGCCGTCTTTCGTTGGAAATCCTGCCTATTAATTACCTCATTTATTTTAACTGGCCTGAGAAAGTACTTGCCTGATATTACGCTTTTCAGACAAACAGTTTACGCAAACGTTTTTATTTCCAGAATGTTCCAGCTTAATGCTCTGATTCCGGTGGAGAAGGATCTCATAATCCGTGTGATTGACTATGATTTGCTCTCCCGTGATGATGTAATTGGTGAGACGAAGATCGATCTGGAGAATCGCCTTCTCACACGGTACCGCGCCACCTGTGGTTTGCCCCAAACGTATACCGTCTCTGGTCCCAATCAGTGGCGTGACTGCCAGACGCCGACACAGATTCTCGACGATTTTTGCACAAAGAACCGTCTCCCCTTGCCCAAGTACTCGGAGCCGGAGGCAGGTGGTCCCATGACCTGTCACATTGGGGAACACTTCTTCAATCTCAGCGTATTCGAGAAGGGTCTCATCCCGAATCCTCATCTAGGCATCCCTAAAGAGCGCCTTGCTCTAGCCATTTTGAATGCTCTTCCACTTGTCAAAGAACATGTAGAAACACGTCCATTAACCAGTCCATTGCAGCCGTCGATTGAACAGGTGCGTTTCAACTTCACCAGATGTTAACCTTGGTTTATATCTTATTTTTTGTTTGATATAGTTAATCGGTTACTTTTAGCATCACAAAACATTCCATTTGGCCTTATGTTGAATTCAGAAATGGTCGTCGAGGCAACTTTAGGCTTAAATAAGATTTGGCTAAATCGCAATCAAGGTATGTAGCACTGTTATAAAAAAGTTTTATTCGTCCTTAATTTAAGTGCACAAAAAGATAACAGCTTTAAAAAATTACTAGAATTCCTTTTTTATTCAGGCATTAAAATAAGCCCTACGCCCTAACTAGTTAACATCTGGTAGGCACTACGTCGATAGATAAATATGTATTACCAGCACAAACAGTGGAAACTGGGACGTCATTCTGAGCTAAGTTATTTCCGTCAACCTAACCAAATGGAGACCAGGAACGACATGTGTTGTGAACATTCGGTCAAGTAATTTTTTTTTCAAATTCGACTGGCAGGTAGGTCCGGAAAGTTCTGCTCTCAATTGACTGAACGAAGACCGGGGACTTAGCCGGTAGAACCTTCAGCTGATACCCCCGATTACTGATTGCTCGTCACTATGCAACTGCCTTCGAGGTCTCTTCCCTGCAGCTGCGGTGGTTTAAGGCCTTTCTGACCGGATATTGAGTATAACTGACTGATGCTGACCCGAAATCGCGTTAAAAGAGAGAGAGAGAATACCTTTTGACTTTGGAGATACGTAACATCCTGAGAGAACCATTTTTTAACCTACCATGGCTCAAGAGAATTGAAACAGGACTGTTTCTTGATTATTTAGGTTCAGCAATTCATACAAACATTCATATTTCTTAAGCCGTGCGAGCATAGTCGATACACATTAAACGACTCGCCAAGTAATATTCATTACCTTCCTCCGCGTCGTTGCTGGTAATAGTTCTGAACTGCTAATTGCTGGTCACTATACGACTGCCTGCGAGATCTCTTCACCGGAGTTCCTGGTCAACCGAGTCACCGTTATTCTGCTCCACAATCAGATTCAATCGATTAATGTCCATCCGGAGTTAAAAACCGACTGCCCGAGATATTATAAATGGCAACGTTAGGTGTGTACACACAGAGGACTGGCTACCACTTTCAGGATGGTGTGTAGCACTACCACAGTTTATCGTTCTACAAGCTGCAGTTGCATTGTTGACATTTCTGTTTGAACAGGGTCTCCTCAAAAAAAATATTTCGCAAATAGCTTTTCTATGCATTTTCTTTTCTTAGCCCTGTAACTTTGTTTAGGTTGCTGCGGAAGGATTATTTACGAGGACCAGAAAGAGTATGATGGCCAGTTCTAGCTTACTAACCGCCCACAGCCACCCATGCGCAACTCCAGGTTTGGACAGACGCTAACTTAAACACAGTTGGACGCGCCTGTTACGTGACTCTAACCAGCATGGTTCATGTGACTTCAATATATATAATGAAGCTCCTCACCGGGATAATTTTTCAACAAAAACCTGAATTCTGACTGTTTCGATAATTATATTTGTGAGCAGCGACAAATCCTTGTCGAGTTGTTGTCTCTGCATATTTGTACTTTCTTGAGGATTAAAGTTTCTGAGGCGATGTTGCCTTGACGATCGATCCTCCGTGCGAACTACAAGTTAGCAGTTTGAATTAGTGGTGCTGCAGTCTACAGTCAAGGATGGTGCACTTTTGGCCAATGGCAGCCTTACCTGATATTTGACGTGTTAAACACTTTTCCTAAACAATCTTCTACCTGACAACCACTGATTCAGATCTTTCTCGACTGCTTCTTGCTATTTTTACATCGTGTTCAGTCTAGTGTAAGTCCCGCACCTCAGACCTACACTTTGATTTCGTGCTGTATAACCATCTTCCTGCATGATACGATTCAAAAGTGCTGTTCTTTTAGTATGACGCAAGTTCTCGGTGGCAGTATACACAGCTGCCCGAACAGGTAATTTTTCCGCAGAAGAAATGCGTTTTTCCTTTCACCATCAGATGAACGCACGCTGTGTCCTGCTTCGACTTTTGTGAATGCGTGCCCATTTGACCGCTAATCGTTGTTATTGTTCCAAAATTTAGTTTTTTGATTAACGTCTTGTGCACGCCAGAATTTCCAAGAGATTATATCGCATGGGCATATGATAACTTCTCGGCATTTTACCTCATCATCCAGCTTTGACTCTAGGGAAGACTGGAACTCTGGGTTGACATTTTCCCGAAATCCCTTGGTGATCCCGGTCCATGCTTCAATATAACTCCCCGTCGGCCAAATGAATACGTGCTACGTGTGATTGTTTGGAACACCTATGACGTTATCCTCGACGAGACTTCTATCACTGGTGAACGCATGTCTGATATCTACGTCAAGGTACGTTTTGCAACCGCAGGTGGAACTTCAGTAGTTTGCGTATACATTGTGTTCCCCTAAGTCATGGATTTGTACGTTGAGCAGTTCACTTCGGGGTACACAGGCAGCCAAGTTATACTCCAGGGAAAAAATAAGTGCCTATATTCTAATACAATAAAAAATATAAGTGTTTAAATCCTCGAATGACCTGAATCAGGTTTTGGTCAACATATATTTTTGGGCCTTCGTGTATTTTAGGGTTGGCTTCAAGGAGTCGAGGAACGCGAAAAGACTGACGTCCACTATCGATCCTTGAACGGAGAAGGCAACTTCAACTGGCGTCTTATATTCCCCTTCCAGTACATTCCAGCTGAAAACGAGCTTGTGGTCTCCAAGAAGGAGCACTTCTGGTCACTTGATAAGACGGAAAAGCGTATGCCGGCGGTTTTAGTTCTCCAGGTTTGGGACAATGATCTGTTCTCCCCAGATGACTTCTTGGGAACCCTTGAATTAAACCTCACACACATGCCTTTGCCGGTAAAAAGAGACAAAGATTGCACTGTTGCTATGATCCAAACGAGCCAGCCGAAAACTAAGTTTATAAACCTGTTTGAAAGCAAACGCGCAGGTGGCTTCTGGCCGTTTGTTGATGCACCTGGACCGGACATGAAGCTTACTGTAAGTTTGCTAAGACAGTATGTATGAATAACTGTGCATGGCGTACCCTTTAACCATGCCTTTTAAACCACCTTCGATTACTTTGACATTTATTTTGCAAATATTTTTATAACAAAACCACATTTTCAGTAGAAGCATGTAAGAAATCATCCTAGGAAATGATAAACCCGTCCGTCTAGCGTTAAATTTTGTCCACCACATGGGTACAAGAAAGGGTGTTTTGTGCATGTTTTCCACAAAGTATATTTGAATTCATAAAGGCAGCGAAAATCAGTGGGAAAAATCATACTACTTTAAGGATCCATATTTACAGAGTGTAACTTCAGCAGACGACCGGAAAGAAGCTCGTTTTAAAGCTGACACCCTGGCTTGAATGAAATATCTTGCTGTATGACAATCACTATCGCAGCCCTACATAAGTACTCTTTTCTAACTGAAAACACATTTGAGAATTTCAGTTAACATTTTATGAGCCAGTCTTTGAACTTTCTTCTCAAGCGGATACCTTTTCAGCAACAGGAGTGGGTGCAAACCTCTCCTGATTACTCATACATTTCTATATGCAGGATAAATACTCTGAAAAACAAAAAAACACTACAGACAGACCTCTGACTCGAAGTAACTACATGGTCATTTTTATGGTAAGTAGGCGCTCACAGGACTCACTCGTCCCGCTATGGCTTGGGCTCCCTCAAGATCCCCGCCAGTAGCCACACAGTAGCTAGAGATATAGGCAGAATAACATGAACAACAACGACAAGGGAGACTGGAAGGGCCATTTCGGGCTTATTAGCTACCATCAGTCAGTCATACTAAACAGCATTCCCCTCGCCCTTGTCTTTGCTGGTCATGTTATTCTGTCTATGGTCATTGTTCGCTGTAAGTAGGCCTATATCGGGAAAGGAGAGATTGCTATTTGAGCGCAGACAAAACCAGAAGCCATAATTGTAAGTTCCGAGAACAATTTGGTCCCCCTCCTACATGGTAGAACGTTCGACTCAAGGGCTTGAAAAACAACGCAGTTCAGTTTGAATTTCAGACAGTTCTGACCTTCCCTTGGAGTTAATGATTGCAAATAAATACAAATTTATAGTTCCAGTTTTCTAATTCGCAGCACTCATTCTAACTTACTGGTTAATTGTCGCTATGCAATCACCTTCGGGGCTTCCGACCTAGCTCTCCATGATTAAATCGATAAATGTGGTATTTCTTGTGGGCAGATTGATGGATTGTAACTCCTGTTTAATTTTGATGTGGAATCATGCGATTTTCTTCCCTATTTAATCATTATAATTCGCGGTTTTTGCTTCTTATTTCGACAAAATCCTGCTGCATGGGTATTTTTGTACCAAACGTGCGTGAGTATTCATCTTTTACCAACGGGTCTGGTGTGAGTATACTTTGTTACCCTTTTTGCAAGCCATTCGTTCACGTCGTTGACTTATAAAATAAATTCGGCCCATCCTCCTCCTTTTCCCAATTCAGTAACTATCAATTCCAATTTCATATGAGGAGTTCCAAAATCATACCACAACGAGTAAAAATGTATGAGGTTTAGAAGAGAATACTTCACTGACATTTCTTCCGTTGCGAGCAATTTCTTTCATCCTAATTTACTAAATCGGTTCTGTTGTTTTTGCAAGGGTAAACTGGAAGCTGAGATGGAACTGTTGACCAAAGAGGAAGCCGAACTTAAGCCTGCTGGTCCAGGTCAGGATGAACCCAACGCGAATCCACACTTGGACAAGCCAAAGTGAGTCCCTGTTGCCGTTTTAGAGCAGAATTGAAATATATATCTGGCCACACGACCACGAAGTCAACTTGAAACCTCTGCTTGCCCGAATAACTCAGTCACAAATCCACACCAGAGGATTCCTACTACTACTCCTGTCGAATGGCTGCATACCGTTTTCAGTAAGCAGTACGCCTATCAATAGTAATAGGATATCACACACCAATGAGTGTTGTTAACATCAGCCTGCACGTGCGACTCCACTTCCAGTCGTTTTGAGGAGCCACCAGTGCCACCAGGTGTGATCACTTCATTTCGGATTTGAAGTTCAATTTCTCCCTGTGCATATACGTGACTTTAAAAAAATCACGACGCACTAACGGTCATGGTTTTGAATTGTGTCAAACGACGGCATATTTAAGTCATGGTGAGAGCCAGGATGAACTGGTACTTTGTATATGTGGTCTTTATAGCACTCCCTGTGCATATACGCGGCTTTAAAAAAAAATCCCGACGCACTATCGGTCATGGTTTATGAATTGTGTCAAATGACGGCATATTTAACTCATGGTGAGAGCCATGATGAACTGGTTACTCGTATATGCGGTCTTTGTAGCACTCCCTTACTTTTGCGAGCCTTGCAGTGCTCTAACTGAAACCTGGAAAGAGAACGAGGTTGCGTGTGGTACGCGTACACGGACAATTTAGCTTCCTCGTACGCGGCATTCAGACCGAAGCTCCAATTGCCTTGATCTTTGTTGAACCAGCGGAAGAGAAGAGAATGAGGCAGCTACAGCTCAACCAAGCTTCATATAAGCAGGTTGATGGTTGCATCTGCCTCCTGATGCAATAGTCAAACGATTTTTAACTCTTTTTTACTAACTCTTCTTTTGAGGACATCGCAGCAGGCCGTATCGTCTTTTTTCGTTCCCTACTTCTCCAGCAGGTCAGGTAGGACAGTTATTAAGTAAATAGTATGGTTTTCAGCGGACAAAGCCAATTAGTAATTTGAAAACATTGTTCACATATACACAATTAATGTCAACTGCATTCGCTCTTCAAAACGGACCCCCACCAGAGAAAGAAACTTTCACGGGGTCCACATACCTAATTTTTCATCGTCTTTTGTGACCCACCCACCGTTGAATATGGACTGCTGCTCGCATCCTTCACTGTTTTTGTATTATTTCAGGCGTCCTGAAACCTCGTTCTTCTGGTTCACATCACCATTCAAGACCTGCAAGTTCATCATATGCAAACGCTTCAAATGCATTCTGATAACCATTGTCTGCGTCTTTCTGGCTATCCTCCTCATCGCACTCTTCATTTACGCCATTCCGGTAAGCTTCATTTTCTTCCTCAGCCAATCATTTTTTGCCCATCCCGCTTTCCACACTATGACGAACTCCATTTTTCTTTCCATTTTTAGCAACTCCTTGCTCGTAAAATGGTCGGTGTGTGAAGCCTCACAGCCCAAAAAGGAGTCTCGTTTCGGGGATTCCAAGTACAGCCCATTTGGCACATCTTTCCCTTTCCCCTCCTCCCCAACCTCATTAATCTCGAAGCCAGACCCGCTTCTGTTCCACTTCGAAATTCCACCATCCTCCTAATCTGCGTACTTGTTTATTCCGGTGTGTCACAGGCATTCAAATATCGTTTTTAAAAACTGGAGCATAATGATCACACCGACCGAATCCCGTCTCGGTGACACTTTCTGTGAAACAAGTACACAGCTGCTACAAGTGCCTCGAAGTACCAAGAGTATAAAACCATAAGTTGACAATAACCTATCATATACCCCATCATTCTTCTCTGTGTACCCCTTGAACTGCTTCCATCTGCATAGGTTCTTGGAATTGGACTGAGAGTTGTGTGCGTCGAATTTAATTTTTTGATTTATTTTTGTTTTTGAAATCAGGCAGGTTGACCAACTATACTCCCTCCCCTCATAATCTCATATTATGGTTAAAGTTTTTCCTTTCTCCCCTCGAATTTTTTGTGCTGCATGCATATTTATTGGTGCTTTCAATTTTTTGATAGAATATAAAGGCGATTACCTCAACAACGGGGCTATTTATTCGTTCACTGCTTTGCCTAGTGCATATTTGTTGGCAATGTGTGGGACAAATATGATAAAACCCTCGTGATTTAGGCACCCAATACTCTGACACTGCTTTACGCACGAGTCCAGGAACAGAACATCTTCATTTTAAGGTCTAATAAACTCGGTTTGGTCATCGCATTCAGGTACTTACCTATACATTAAGAGATTTCAAAGACGAGGTTTTGATCCTGCACACGGTTTATTGTCAAAGTCTGTTCAATGGAAGATCTTAAAGGCACTTTCAACAATCGAATTGGATGGCCTAGGCAAACATACGTTTACCATTACTCATCACCGAAATGTGTGCACTTACTGGACGTCATAGGACCGCCGTAGGTGGATTGAAGAGTAGGAGACGTTGTGCAGCTGCGGGATGGGAGGAGGGAGTGATTGGGCTCGGACAGGAAACTGGAAAGTCAGGATGTTCACTGGCTACCTGCTGTTTCAATTATGCAGTCGTCGAGGTCGATTTTGAACAAGGCAGCTAGAGGACCAAATAATGGCCTTGTGTGAAAATTGGGTGGGCTTGTGCAGGAGTATAACAACTTTGTGACCTATATTCATTCTAATAGTTCATGTTGTGAATTATATAATCTAGATTCGTAGTCTGTAATTTGGCAAAAGTACTCTGTTGCCTGTTTTTCGCGGGGTGGAGACGTTCGGCTTCCGCTTTGTATTTGTAAAACGAGTTGTGGTGCCGTTGACATGCAGATTTTTTGTTTCCAATGCAGTTGCGCGGACGTCTCTCTAGTTATCTCTATCCGTCTTAACGTCGTCTTCCTTTCCATGAGTTGGATTGGCTCAAGGGTGGGCCTCATGTTGTTGTTGGCTTGCAGTCTGTGTGCGGATATATTCAGTATCATCGTAGTTTAACTACTCCGTGCTTTCCTAATATGAATCTGACCACTGCTTTGGAGGTTGAGCTCAATTTTTAGGGCCGAAAGACAAGGCTTAGGTCAGCATGTGGCACCACAGATAGTCTTTAACCAGCCAATCATGTTGAACTGGCCTCCTGACGAGTGCATAGTTCAGTAGTTGCCAGAGTCTTGTGTGAGGATGTGCGCATATGGTCTTAGCTTATTTCGGAAATGAATGAAGACGTTGATGAGTAGTGTTGTCTTAGATGCAAGTTTGCAAAAGAAGGGGGTTGTTGCTACTACCTAATGCACGGTGCCCTTAAACTCACCTAGGCAGGGTAGTCGCGGTCCTTCTGGCCATCAACGTGATCGAAGATAATCGTTTTCCGCCCTTGGTACAGACACGAGAAGACAATACAGACCTTCAGGGTCACGATTTCTGCTCTCTGTGTAGCTGACGGATTTTGGCTCAAAAATGCACGTCCAATCTTGGACAAAAGCTGGAAAGGTTTGTACCAAGGAATTTATTTTATGATTGCGCATTATATTCGGAGCAAAGCAAAAAGCTGACCATTACAAGGGAAGTGCTTATGAGCGAGAAAGCACAAGTGACGTGCTCAGGATTCCCTGATGAGACAAAACCTTCGTAGTTTCACCCTGAAACGGCACAAAATCGGTGAACTACGTGCATTATCTTTTAACTAGTACCCGTTCTGGTGGTATGATGAAGCAGTTTACCTCTGTATAGCACTGAATGCCGGTTGGCAGCCTCTTAAAATTGTGTGGTTGCTTTGTTGAAGTTGCTGGACTGTAGATAAAACTTTCCTATCATATGTTGGTGGAGACTGGATGGGTTTATCCGATGCGTTTACTTGAAGTTCGCCGATAAATTTCTGAGAAATTAAAAAGCTAAAAATGAAGAATTCACCTGGACAGCGTAGTTTTTGTGGCAGAATACAAGGGAAAACTTTTTTGAACTGGTGAACTGCATTTGGCCCGTGCGGTGTTGCTGAAAGATGGTAGTTCGACCGTCATATGCGAAGAGGTTCATCGTGTACAAACATGCGAGATGGCAGAGTGATGGTGAGTTCTGCATGAATTAGATCATAGTGAGAGCGTAATTGTGCTGCATATAGGGCAATCTATACCCTTCCCCACCTGGGCCTGGCGCCATAACCATGTCAAGAAGACCGGAGGTGTGAGAGGGCGCAGGCGGCTGGCGCGGCCAGTGCCACCACTGTGCGTGCCGCTATACCTGGTAATTTGGTAAAGTCGGTGGTGTGATACCGCAGTTTTTCATGGAAGTGCATGTGGCCTAATAGGCCCATGCGGTAAGTGAATGTGTGTGGGCAGTGTCGATAGTTGAAACTGGTACGTTGGGTGTATGTGTGTGCTCCTGACACTGTTTAATCCGTCTCTGGGCGATGGATTCGTAAGTGGCCGACCAGGCCGTTGCGTGAGGTTATTGTGCTATCGAAATGAACAAAGGTGAGAATCCAGTCCCCATTGCTGGTGGTGGTGGTGGCAGCAGCGGTGACAGTGGTGGTGGTGAGGTGAAAGTGGTAGGTGGGGGAATTCGGAGGTTGTATTAGCGGTGTGCCGACGGAGGAAAGTGGTTTTGGTGGTGGTCGTCGCTGTGACCGATGCTGTTGATGCTGGTAATCGAGCGTGGCAGGGCATCGGCAGTGTGATCGCCAGTTGTGTGGATTTTCGTCCTTGTGGACGCCTTAGGGGTTGAAGCAGGGGTGAAACTATGGGTCGTCGTTGATACAGCATTTTCTAGTCGGAGTTTTGTTCTATTGCGCCCGAAAATGTCTGATGAGACCGATTCTCACGTGGAAATTGTGTTGGCGGTGTGGGCATGTTGGGAGGGCCCGCGTTTTGGCAGTGTTGATATGAGGCGCTTGTGACTTGCGAGCCGCACTTTTGCCTTGACATTAGCAATCCGGTTGGCTTCGAACATTGTTGTTCGTACATTGTCACTGCTCTTCTACAAGCCGGTTGGTCCTGGACAAGGACCTCCCCGGTCTCCCTGGTGATTTGCAGTCGCTTCAAAGAGTTCTTCAAGGTGTTCTCATAGCTTCGTTTTTGTCCTCCCTGTCTGCGAGCACCCGTAGCGGTATCTCCATAGATGGGTCGTTTGGGAAGTCGCTCGTCGTCTATCCTCACGAGGTGGCCCATCCATCGCAGTTGCACTTGCCTCATCATGGCGTGGATACCGAGAAGTCCGGTTCACCCAGGACTGTCGTGTCCGGGATTCAGCTTTAGTATTCTGCGGAGGCAGTTGAGCTGGAAGTAATTCAGCTTTCTGGTTTGGTTGAGTATACGGTATAGGTCTCTGCTCCGTATAGGAATATCGTCAAGAGGATGGCCTTGTACATCTTCAGTTGGGTGTTCAGTTTAAGGTCGTGGCGGTTCTACGTGGAGGCTTGCAATCGATCAAATGCCCAGCTAGCTTTGGAGATCCGGTGATAAATCTTATCGTCGATTATGGTCTTGTATGACAGTGCACTTCTTGGATATGCATAGTTGCCCATAGATGTGAGTTTGCAGTGTTGGGTGGTGGTTGGTGCATGGCCACTGTTTGTCCCTGTTGGGTGTTAGTCTGAAACTGGCACAGCCAGCGGTAAATAGTTCCATGCTTCTTTGCATGTCCTCTTCCGTCGCAGTGTTGAAGATGCAATCGTCCGCAGAGAGCAGGTTATGGGCAGTAGCCGTAGACACACGCGTTGAGACCTGGATACGCCGGATATTGAAGAGGTGTCCGTCAGATTTGTAGGTCATGTGGATCCTAGGGCGCTTGTCACGGTAGGTGCCTATCACCATGTCAAAAAATATGAGACAGGTGAGGGGAAGAGGGATAACGTAGCCCTGCGAATGCTTCGGAGACCGTCCCGTTGTCAGTTACGCGAACCCTCATCCCTCGTGGAGGTGCAGCACCATATGCTTGACTCGCTGAGGTTAACCGCATTTCTGCCTGATGTTCATACTCATCGCAATTAACTATGTCAAAGGCTTTAGTTAGATTTACGAAAGCAGTTTGGCGATGGGCACAGATCTCCTAGAACTTCTCGTATAGCTGACGTTGGCGAAAATCATGTCATTCATTCTATGGTGTCGTCGGAAGCCAAATTGGCTTTCTGGCAGCAGTATCTGCTCAAGGTGGCTGTTTAGATGAGTGCAAGCTGTTGAACAACGATATGCCTTTGTGTTTATCACAAAGTTGTCAATTCCCCTTCTGCTTGTAGAAATGGACGATGGCTGCATCCCTGGAATCCTGAGGAACCTGTCCTTGGCAAAACCTCTCCTGGAATATCGTTGTATGTTCTACCATCAGCCAGGGCTATCGCACTTAAAGACTTCCCCGGGATGTTGGTTTATCCCGATGCTTCCCCGCTGGATGTTTATTGGTGTCGTTAACCTTGGGGTCTATTGCTAGACTGAAGTCGGACCCTCATCTTGAAGAGGACGAGGTGAACCGTCCATTCATCGACGTTGCAGACTGCCTTGGTCATCAGCACGTCCTGTCAATCTCACGCCCCATGAGAACATAGTCCAGCACTTGCCAGCACCATGATGGGGGCTACATCCATATTACCTTTGTTTGCATTGTAAGGTGGAAGAAGGTCTTTGTCTGCAGAAGACGATATTCTGCGCACGTTTGCAGACTGAGGAGGCTGTTCACGTTACAGCGGCCGTGACCATGGAGGTCCAGCACACCCTCTCACGCGATTTGGTCTGTCCCGACGCGGGCATTGCAATTGCCAAGGCCAACTTGTTTGTCCGTCTTCGGCATAGACGCCAGGAGGGCGTGCAGGTCCCCGTAAAATTTGTTCTTCTTCTCATCAGAACTCGTTATTGGGGGGGGGCGTAGACGCTGGTGGAAATGTGATATCTTACATTCGAAAGCAGCGGCGGTAAGCGGACACTTTCCAAAGCCTAAGGACAGGAAAAACCACCAATTAGCAAAAAAAACATGAAATCCAAAAAGGTTTTGATTAGGTGGACCAACCCAAAAGTCAACTTCGTCGAAACTGACGGAGATTCTCGCTGACGCTGGCAAGGTATAAGCTCACTTGCGAATCCCACAAATAAGTAAAGGAGAGTCGAGCACTCCAAGAGGAATTATGATCACAAACCGCATTTTACTTCCGATAGTGGCTTGTTGAAATTCTTAGTCTCAATCTGCTCCGGTGGATGATCGATTTAAATTGACTTCACTAATGGCTAGGAGAATAGAATAATATGCGACGGAAGTGGGCATAAAAAATACCGAGCAGTAGTCGTCTTCACGTATAAATCCTAAACAAGACAAAGGTGCAATCACATAAGTAAATATAAGTAAATATTAAAGACAAAGGAGGCGCAGTGGACCCAGGTGCGTGCAATTTGTCTGTCGCTTGCCTGTTCGGAATGCTGTCTGCAAACGCTCGCTGAGTTGTGTGTTGCCTCAGTACAGTTCGTCCACTTAACTGTTCACCTTCAAGTTATCAACCATCTCATTTCGGTTTTTGGTGAAAAAATGATAGGGATGCCTTGTATGGACGCTTAACAAGAAATGAGAATAGGAACCACCCATAATGCATGTGGATTTGCGCTAAATTCCAAGGAAATTATGGATAGTGTTAAGGTGAGGGTTAGGATTAAGTTTAGGGTAAGGATTCAGTTTGAGGATAAGGTCAGCGTGGGAGTTACGGGCATTATAAGGCTATGGGTTAAAGTTATTATCGTAATAAATGCGGGGTTTAGGTATAGGGTACAGCCAGGCTTAAGATTAAGAAGATAGTTTAGTTTAAGATAAGGGTTAATGCTAGCGTTAAAACACGGGTCAGGCCAGGCGGAGTGGCTCCTTTTTCCGTGTCCTGTTAAGGTGGCCAAACAAGGCATCCCTACCAAAAAGATCTCAAGCGCAAAACATAGAGGATATCTGTCTGAACTTCACAAGACTGCAATTTTAGTGAGACTAGGACCTGTTGCAATTTCGATTGAACTTCGACTGGCTTCCTTTGGAGAACACTTAAGTTGGTCACAAGAGTGAAAAATGGAATCCCATCTTTACTCTAAATGATTCACCACATCGGTTTTCAGTGGGGTGGTAACGCTCATCATTTTTGTAAAGCTAAGCCAGCCAACTTACTCTAAACAGTTGTATTCCAATGAAATTATGGCTTCAGCATTTGACCCGCCTTTTTCATCTTCACGTAGTTAAGAACCTCCAACACGAATACTTATCCTTATTTGTGAATTCCTCTTCTCAACGGCAAAACATTCTCGAGCATATTGGATTATCTGACATGTGTACGTTGCAACCACAGTTTTGCTAGTACAAAGTGAAGAAGAATAAGGTCGTTTGCTCGCCGAAATCGTGGCTTTAACTATTACTGGAGCCCATCTCGTTTCTCATCCTCGCCAAAACCATTTCAACCTGAAAACTTGGCAGCTATCCTTTTCAGGGAAGTAGCTGATTGATACCACGGTGATTCATACTTATTCTGACCTAATTGGTCAAGCAGTCTCGATCACTGCGTGGGACCATATGAACAAGCACATGAACGCACACACACGGCACAGAAAATCCACAGTTAGAATCTGTCAGGTTAATCATAAGCGCTTGTTTTGACCGAGGCTCATGATTGTACCACCACCTGGCTTTCTCTGTTGCTCTTACGATATATAGGCGTAGGCGTACAGGGGTCCAGTGAGTTCCAAATACAAGAACTTTCAGTATGCATGCCAAATTTCACGAACAAGCTACGACCAACTAGGTTAAAGAACGATGGCATCGGATTCATAAAAAAATGGGCAAGTTGATAAAAATTTCTTTTTTGACGGTTACCGTTGAGAATCAAATGCGCAGACAACCGCTCAGTTTCAAAGCGTAGGTGGTCCACCGATTTAATGCCTGAATGAGGTTCGGCATGGGTACTTAACTTGGAAGGAAAATTCCCAGAAACAAGTTCAAGTTTTCTATGTTAGGAGGTATTTCCTAGGCCAATGAAAAAAATAAATTATTTGAAGTTGAACAAAAAAATATATTGGGAATTTTTAATTTGATATGGAAGACAGATATTTAAGCAACAAATATGGACATATTTCGGCAGCTTTTGTAGGAATGTGGCCTGGATGAGACGATAAGTCTAGGTTCTGCGTATAACTGAGGCTCGCTCACAAAACAGCCAATGCTTTTAAAGGAAAGTAAGTTGCATAGCTCTGATAAGAGGAAGTTTATAAACGTATACTGGAGAGAAGTCTAACATTTTGAGCGAAAAAGACAGATATCAATTTATTTCTTTTTGAATCAGTAGTTTTGTTGTCATTTCAAAATGGTAAATATATTTACGCTCATTATCATTAATACAACTTTGTGATTTCAGACTAGTGAAGGAATGCCGTTACTGTAATGAAAGTAGTGTAACGGATTCAGTACCGTGTCTATCTGCACACACTACAGGCTCAGAAATGTGAATCATTATCAAAACCGAAAGAACTAGAGCAAATCAAATTATTTACCCAGGGCATCCCAGTTTGCTTGGGGACGTATTTATGTTGCACTGCAAAACGCTTTGTTGAGGTAGGGGTAACTAACTCAGGCAGTCAGAGGATAACTTATGAGGTTAAAAATGGATAAGTTACGGGTTTCGTAATGATGATGATGATGATGATGATGATGATGATGATGATGATGATGATGATGATGATGATGATGATGATGATGATGATGATGATGATGATGATGATGATGATGATGATGATGATGATGATGATGATGATGATGATGATGATGATGATGATGATGATGATGATGATGATGATGATGATGATGATGATGATGATGATGATGATGATGGATGATGATGATGATGATGATGATGATGATGATGATGATGATGATGATGATGATGATGATGATGATGATGATGATGATGATGATGATGATGATGATGATGATGATGATGATGATGATGATGATGTTGATACGATGATGATGATGATGATGATGATGATGATGATGATGATGATGATGATGATGATGATGATGATGATGATGATGATGATGATGATGATGATGATGATGATGATGATGATGATGATGATGATGATGATGATGATGATGATGATGATGATGATGATGATGATGATGATGATGATGATGATGATGATGATGATGATGATGATGATGATGATGATGATGATGATGATGATGATGATGATGATGATGATGATGATGATGATGATGATGATGATGATGATGATGATGATGATGATGATGATGATGATGATGATGATGATGATGATGATGATGATGATGATGATGATGATGATACGATGATGATGATGATGATGATGATGATGATGATGATGATGATGATGATGATGATGATGATGATGATGATGATGATGATGATGATGATGATGATGATGATGATGATGATGATGATGATGATGATGATGATGATGATGATGATGATGATGATGATGATGATGATGATGATGATGATGATGATGATGATGATGATGATGATGATGATGATGATGATGATGATGATGATGATGATGATGATGATGATGATGATGATGATGATGATGATGATGATGATGATGATGATGATGATGATGATGATGATGATGATGATGATGATGATGATGATGATGATGATGATGATGATGATGATGATGATGATGATGATGATGATGATGATGATGATGATGATGATGATGATGATGATGATGATGATGATGATGATGATGATGATGATGATGATGATTAGAGTCTTCTACTTTCGAAGCCGAATTATGTGACTAAGCGAACACTGAAATTCGATACCTTTTAACAATGACTCAATTTGGAAGATCTGAGATGTTTCAGTTATACGAGTGGCTTGTTTATTCAGAATTGTTCCGGAAAAGGAGATCAATTTCTTTTAGCAATTTATCTCCACGTAGGCAAAATAAACTGAATAAGCTAGGCTAAATACTAAGATATGTGGAGAAGAGGGGATTAAGTTATTCCACTTTTTATTTGGTGTTGAAGAAAAGGCTTTCATTCTACTAATTACAACTAATTAAATGACCACTTGAGAAGATCCTATGATGGAAGTTTTGTGCCACGAATTTTTCAGCGCTAGAATCACTGACCACAGGATATATTTTTCTACCTGCCGCGCATATGACCCATTCTCCCGGGTTATTCAAAAATTTGTTCAAGCCTTAGATGGAACTTTAAAGCTGCTGCTTTCGTCTTTTAGCAACATCCAAGGGGTAGTGGGGTCACGTACGTTTGATTCTAGCATTGTGCACTAAAACTTGCCTCATTGAAAAGAGTGTTGTGGTCTTTGCTAACTTTTTAGCATACAAAGGATTTTAGATCTTATTTGTGAAGTACGCAGCATTTTGTATCATGCATATATGGAAACCTTAAAGATTTCGAAACGCAAACCACTGTTGCCTTTCTAAATATCTAGAAGTCGGTAACTACGATCATAAGGAAACTGTTCCAAGGATGGCAACCATCTTAACCATAGAATCAGAGGTTGACAACTAAACGTGCTGAGTCAGAGTTACAACCCGAGGCCTGAATGTGATCTTATATGGCATTAGTCTTCATATCCAGAGCAAAATCTTCTGTTCGAAAGGAGGATGCATGAGATGCATCCTGAGGGACGCCGAGGAGGAGTATTTTGCGACTCTTTTTTTAGATCTACGGAGCATCCTCCGCAATTAGCCACCCATTGCTTACGGCTATGGTTATTGTTCGGCCGATTCACCAACGATATACCTTTTCCGGATCCTATAGCCTGCCCCTTCAAAAATCGAGAGGATAAATAAACTTATTTGTCGTTTTATAGGGCTGTGCAATAACCACCTGTACTATGAACACTTAAATTTCCTGTGTACATCAACGACCTACCACGAAGAGTTAGTTCAGTGTGGTTCACTAAATCGAAGGGTAATAGGCATTGCCATAGCAGGGCCTATTCTAAAGGGTGCTTATAATATTTTACTCAAAATAACATGTAACTATAATTCTATAAGTAATATATGAAGTTTGATAAAATAAGTAGTCCCGTGGTGACTGGAGGATAAGTAATTTCAGGGATCAAAGATAATGCGGAAGAGTAGATATCAGCGTTATCTGTACGTATGGGCAAAGCGTTACTTTGGTGTAACGGGGCGTACCTGTTCACTTGAGTGTTATTTTGCAAGCAAATGTAATCCGATTTATTTTTGAACGTTTCTGTTCTGTCCGGCAATATTACGACCTCGGGAGACATGTTCAAGACAGCAACAACTCGCTGCAATTAAGAGTGGCGGCGAACATCCAAGAGGGATAAGGTTCCTCGAATTTTGATAAACTTCTTGCGCAGGTGGGTTATTGTAGCCAGTGAGAAGAGGTCAGAGTAGTGTAGGGTGCAGTTCCGATTCTTCACGAGCAAATATATCTGTATGAGATCTCCCCACATGAACCAGTCAATATTCATGATTGACATAACATCTAAGTCGCGAAACATTTTTTCTATCAATAAATATCAGAGTTGACTTTCTGAATGGATTGATGAACGTTTTCTCGTATTGGATGCACAAAGCACCCAGTCTGAAATGTACAGCCAGCATGTAAACTTAACAACATTTTTTCTCATTATATCATGTAATAATGTTGTTCAGCCTAATCACAGCAGCCTTCACCCAGTACATCTATCAAAATGAAATTTAAATGACACCGCCAAGGATACAAAATGTCCCTTTCTGTTCCATGGGCAATTTCGTTACATTAAAGAATAAAATATACAAAGCTTATGCCTCCAAATATTTCTTCCTTTTCTTCCATTTGAAATAAGATCATCGTCTGTAAAAGCTTATTCAAATCAAATAAACGTAAAATATTTCACACGAAAATCCTTTTCATTCACAAACACTCAACTCTTGGACTTTGAAGAAGGCCTTGTGGAATTTTAGCCTTCTCCTATTGCTGGTAATCGGTTGCAAGATCCACTGATGTTGTCTCTGTTGAGAAGAGATTTGCGGTCTTTATCATCCGTTCCTAGTTTTAACCATACTCTGTACTATTGGCATTCACAATGAGTTCATCTATTTCAATACATTGACATTGGATTCATCGGTCAGCAATGAATTCTTAAACTGTCACTTACGCCGCCTTGACGCGGGTTTTATTAGTTGGGCTTTTCCACCCTAGGCGAACTCCAATGCTCTTGGCAGCCATGGAGTATATGTTCACGTCTACCTCGTTTAAGGCTATGTTGTGCATGGCCGTTCAACGTCCCTCTTCTGTTCGACTCCTAGTAAATGATGACGCTGGCAGGCAGTACCTCCATCTTGCCACCATTATGGTGGCTCTTACAGCTAGGCGACAATTATAACGACTGCCTCTACAGTGACTTGGCGTTGAAAGCCAATCATCCTGCTATATAAATTCCCCTGAATGAGGTTAATTGCCTATACTCGTATGCTGGCAAATTTAAGGCGTTCGTTTCACAAAGGCCAATTTTTCACCCATGAGCCGCAGTTATTTTCCTTTGTTTCCAATCGAATAAATCACATTCAATGTTACAAAATTTTAGTAAAATTATACGAGATTTCACTGTTAGCCCACTTGCCCCTTTCAATACCTCTGTAGCACCTTCCATCTTGGCACCCACACAACACACGAAGTCACGTGAGGACACTTATTAAGCTGTCGAACCGAACACACAGCCTCTGAGACAGCCAAGCCCAGCACAGGCACCACCAACCGCCATCACCCAATCAAATGAACAATCGGCCAGGGACTCACTCTCACATGACAGATGCGAGCGCAGGTCCTGAACTTGCTGGGCGTCGGGGCCTCTAACCAATACTGAGTTATTGTACAGAATGCACAACTCCTACTGGTCTTTCCCCTTCTCTTCCTACAAGGAACAGGTTGTAATGATTGTACGGCTCTGAGCATGACCACTGCTTCAAGCAGTCCCTGTACACGCTCCATCTGAAATCAGCCTCAAGATCATACATTTTCTGATTTATTTGTAATGGTTTTGTCGCTTGTTCTTTTTTTTTGAGGATTTCTCCCTCTGGGATACTAAAATACACATTATCCATTTATGATTTTCCAGCATATATCGAATAAAGTTCATAACGCGTTCTCCATATATAATGCTTTAAGAGAGGTTTTTGGTGTGAAGATCAAGACCAAAACACTTATAAAACAGGACTTATTCCTAATACAGAAAACGATGAAGTAGTTAAGAATGATCCAACAATGCATACTTAAGAGAAGACTTCGAGGGTGCGAATTTGCGAATAGTTATATAATCAATTGACTAGGTTATCTATTAGTGTTTTGCATTCATTCCCCTGTGCAGACTTAAATGAACAGTAAAATTTTCGTTAAACCCAGATCAAAACATATATTTAATATAACCAATTTCCGTAATTTTAATGGACACAAACAACTGGATCGAAAACAATTGTGGGAAGGTAACTCAGTTGCAGTGAGAAAATCTGACTAATATTTATGAGTAATTGCGTCAGCAATCAGGTTTCTCACCTAATTTGTACATATCGCATTTTAAAAACTTTCTATAAATATTGTCTATAACCATGATTTATACAATTTTGTCCTAGCTTTTCATGCTTGGTGCACATTTTGCAATCCTGATGTTTTTCTGGAGTAACTTTTGATTAAAAAAATATGCTCTTTGTTTTGATTTTTGGTTTGCAAATAATTCCGTTAGTTAAATATTATAATCCATAGGGTACTCAAAGGCCCATGCCTATTTCCCTCAATAAATTGAATTGAATTGAATTGAATTGAACCGTTTTCCCTTGCATGTTTCCAGTTGTCACTAAGCATCCCTCTCATTATTCTACTGTTAACCTGCGTTTTTAAACTAACTTGGCGGAATGTGTTAATTTTATCTAAAATAAAGTAGATATCCAGAAGCTCTTGATTGTAATCACATTATACATTCTGAATTTTGCAACTGAATACCGAATTTTGTTTTATTCATCAGGTTAATGTTAATATTTTAAATCGTGTGCTCGTTTATTGCGCGGCTTCATTGCACTTTCTGTATAATGGCCAGTAAGCAGAATACCAGTTAAGCTAATCATAAAGGTTTTTGATTTTGATTTATTTCGTTGGCCTATTTCTGGAAACTTGCTAGGATGGCTACGTTTCTTTTTGCCTTTTTAGGGAATAATTAAACTTTATCTGCAATAATTTTTGGCAGAGAATAAATCTTATGATCAACTCTCCCTTTAAGTATACCTTATTTCAAAAAAATGTCAAAACTTCGTTTTAGGAACCGATATCGATGGCATGCGCTAACTGTTTATAGCCACTAGATGCTACGAAAACAAATAACGAAGAGGGACTAACTAAGAGGACTTTCCTTGACGTCTACTTAAGTAGACTTCAAGGAAAGTCCTCTTGATTAATAAGGTATTTGTAATCTGTTTCTCTCATCAACATAGAAGTAAGCAACCTATATTAACCGCCTTATTGCACAGTGGATTACTTCTCGACCTCCTTAGCCTGTTCGGAGACTGCTTACTTTTTGGTTGGGAGAACCGAGGCCAACCAAGTTCGTGATCACAAATAACACAAATGAATAAAGTTTAAAAACTTCATATAAATTCTGCAAATAAGACGTTTTTTTCGTTCTACGCCAACTAACTTTAATACTCGATGGGTTCAAATGCGATGGACTACAAAACTCACTCGTGGTTACTTTCGTACTAAGGCCATAGCAACCATCTGGCAAGAAAAGTGACAGTTATTTTGTAAGTTATCTTACTGACATACTACGTAACATATTTTAATCAAATTTGAGGCCACCGGGGCTTTCTTTCGAAACTATTTCTGCTTATGCTTAGTACTTTTTACGAAAACGTTCGTCATTTTCAAATCGTGAACTTGTTTTAAGCTTCGAAAATTTGTATTTCTCCCTAATCCATGCTTAAAAATGCACTTTTATTCATTGTGTCATACAATCAATTATTTTGATTGTTTTTGATTTATCCAGAAGGTGGTTTATTCCTTCCTCTGGTACCGCGTAGCTTACTTGTCATGGCATGTTTCAGTTGATCAGCAGCCTATTTGTGAAGTTAACGTTCAAGTAAATTAAAGCAGTATGTGTGTCCAATTTCACTCAATCGTAATGGTTTCTAAAATATGGTTACAATTAGTTCCTTTTAAGGAGCCTGTACCCGTTTGGCAGACAAATTAACTGCCTGTAGTTTGGCGCATGATGACAACTGACATGTTTGGTTCTGTCATAGGTCATGGGTATAAAAATATAGAATGTAAGAAAATGTAAAATGTGTAAAATCTTTTGCCCTTCAGCACATTTGTATCCTCCGATATAGTTCGCAAAGATTTTTCTTCACTTAGGACCAATGAAAATCGCAAGAAATATAAGAATCGTTCATCGTGATATCTGCCTCGATGAGCCCATTGATGCACACTTTGAAAGGAAAGAGGATCAAAATGCGTCCACTGGGAATTTTATGTTAACTGAGATGTGTTCTGGTGATCAGAAAAAAGACGATAAGTGGAAACTGCCTTCGTTTTCTTGTTTATTGGAAAATTTATTCGGCATAAACTCAGTGGATGAGCTTCATGCACCCGAACGATCGACCCCTTCTTCAGGATCATGTGAAGCAAGTGACAAGGATAGTGAAGAATAATGCTTTTTGTGTGGACTTATACGTCTTCAATCGGGTATAAATTTACAAAATTTTTTATAAAGCTGGGTTTTGATTTCTTTTACTTTATGTCACTCAATAATCAAAATTTGGGGCTGCAGACAGTTCGAAAGAAATTTGTACTACCAGATAAGTTAAAAATTCAGGATTTCGTTTACAGCGCATTTTCAGTGTTTTGTAATTATAACGGAACTGCAAATACTTAATTCTAGAGCTTTAAGGGAACTAGTCCTGAGAATTGGAAATACTTTTGAGCTAGTGACTTCGCTATTGGAAGGAATTATTTGCTTTGCTAGCTCAGTGAGCTAACTATTTTCATTCCTAACGAATGCTGACCCACCAAAGATTCTCGAATTTAACAGCAATCCTGTTTCCTGACCACTTTGGCTATGTTGATATTCGGTATTCAAGGAAAACAAGAAACTAAAAGCAGGAACCACAAAGTCACCAGGCCGAAATTTGTTGGCTGCTCACCTTCTGTTTTGGCCTTTGAATTTTTGATTACAATGGCTCAAATTTCTGATTGTATACTTTTTCTCATTCCCACGTCTAGGGCACTTTAAAAACGTGGAAATATGTATGTCTTTTATAGTTCATAGTACTAATGAGATATCGCTACATTTGATTAAGTGAAAATTGTTTGGACCGTCACAAATACACAAGCACGAAGACACCCGGGGTGGATTCGCATAAAATAAACGTGACTTTATTAGTACTATCCAATAGAGGAGGCCTTCGTATTCTTATTTCTAGGATGATATGAAGATGGCGATGGTTATCAAAGTTTTAATTGCTTATCGAATACCATAAATATTACGAAGGGGGCCTAAATTCTGTATTTGCACTGTGTCAATACCTTCATGTCCTTGCTGACATTTACTTCAAGTTAAAAATATTGTCTGTTTGTTTAATAGGATGTTCGAGAGTATTGTTGCTTCTTTGTCATAATCTTCAGGGCATGCATATTAATAGGTCCCTTAAGAACGCTCATGAACTTTAATTATGATTCTTAACATGAAAGAACTAGCTTTAATATCCTCGTTCCCTTTATTAAGCTGGTGCAAGCGATATTTGAAAACCGTTGTTCCAAGGAGTTCCTTTGCATTTTACATTTAGATAACTAAAAAATTATAAGTCAAACTTTTATAGCTCGATATTAAAACTTTAAATTGTTCCAATGCATTTCAAAATTGGCTGTCTTAAAAGCTGCTTCTATTAGTTTGGTGTGGTGTTGGTTGCTCATAGGAATAAGTAAAACACTTTTAAAAGGTCATTCGCGTATTTTTGCACCGATTTTCAAAGAGTGAGATTGTGCAAACGTTTTTAGCTTTGAGGAAGCTTTGCGATCTCCCTGTTCAGTTTTAACTTCGTGGACTGCGCATTTGTTTATCCAAACAGATTTACATTATTTTAAGCCTTTATAGGCACAAATAAACCCGGCATGGAGGTGGTGTCGGGTAATTTATTCTGATTTTAGACTTCATTTAATTCAGTGTCTATAGCCCAGGCACGATTTGACATAGCTACTGGCAAGCAGTAATCGAATTCTGTCAGTGACAAGGCCAAATGTACTCGAGTGATAATTTCTGATTAATTTGACGTATATTCAACCCCAGGCAGGGTGAGGAGTTTTGGAAACTATGCGCATTTCAGCTCAAATACGTAATAAAGGTACCTCACGTGTGCCCTGTGTCCGCTTGATTCAAATTTGCTGTTAAAACCTAATAGGTAGTTATTTCCCGTGGTCATCATTCCCGAGTATTAAGAAGAAGGACGATGTCACAATTATTTTGTTCATAGTATCGATATGCCTTGAATTCGGGAAAGGGAGGAAGAGCAGGACGTTCTGGAAATTTGTTTTCTTTGTTTGCCAGTTTTGGAGATTCAGAAGCTCTTGAACTCCAAAAATAAGTTAATCTACTCATCTTGCAAGCGTCCTGAACTTACTTCTAGCAAATTTTTCGTTGAAGACTAACAACCCTCTGTTTGAAGAGTCAGAATAATAAATAAATTTCCTGAAGAGAAGACAACTTTTCTAAAAAAATTGCTTTAAATTTCTAATTTTTATTTATTTTCATGTCTTCACAGCATTGTGGGTAAAAGTTTGAACTGGTAACCTACTGTTTATCTGTTGATAGTGTACCTATTTTTAACCAAAATCTTCAGCACCCTAAAAAGAGGTCAATCCTCTGGTCGCTCAAAATGGCGAGCTCCTTTCGCTCATAGAATGCTGAAACGCACACCAGTCAGGAAGAGATAATTCGACTTAACGTTATTTTACATGGTGGAGTCCTTTCTTGTGTCCTCGAGTCCTCTCTGGTATAATTTGCCACAGTTTCTTGATGATCGATCCTTCTAAAAAACAAATGTGCTCAGATAGGTGGATTATTATTGCGGGTTTGCGAGTGACAGCCGCTTATCAAGCATTGCATGATCAAATCAGGGGCTCAATTGAAGGTTATTCTCGGTGGTGAGCTAAATATGCAATTAGTTGTACAATTCTCTTATTCCTTTTTATGGGCTCGTGTGAGATTTCTAAACTTTGGACGAATTAACTACTGGTTGGAGAGATCGCCTTGCCATCTTCTTCTAGACAAAGATGTTTATCTTGACGGCCGGGGTGACATTCAAACTTAGGACATAACGCCATTCCACTAAGTTATCTTTTACAGATACCGTGGTTGCATGGTTGATAGAGCATTCGCCTGATATTCAAGAGGATTGGCTGTTCCGGTCCGTCTCAGGACATGTTTTCTGGCTACTGCGGGATTTTTAAGCCTATATTATTTATCAATCAGTAACTGCTACTTGTATGAGTTAAGTAAGTTAAATTCAAATGGACGGGTATGGAGAAAGAAACTGTCCTTGTGGTTATAACGTGGGCCATACAAAAGCTTATCCGACATACATCCTTCATCAACATTTGAAAATGTACACGCACATACGGTCGACCCCTTGGGCTATTTTGCTTCAAAGGGCCTCTTTGCACATTGTTCTGATGTCTAATTTTCTGTTATTCCAATAACTATGTGCTGATGTGCCTCCACGCTTTGTTCTGAACTCAGATGACATATTATCTGTGATTCGAGGAGAAATTTTGGTCTAAGTCAAAATTTAAAATCACACATTTCGATATTGCACTCTAAAGACCCCATAACTGACCGGAGCATCCCGCAGTCATGCATTTTTAAAATCTTGCGCTTTTATGACGTCATTCGCGTTAGAGGACTAAAAGGGCCTTTTTTTAAACAAGTTATGTAAAGGTTGCAATGTCGGAGATTATGCTCTTAAAAATCTCTGCAGTTTGGACAACAGTAAAGCTTACATCCGTTTAAAATTTTTGTCTCGATGCCAATTTGCGTGAGACATCTGTAGGAGATGCTATCGTATGCACTTAGTGTATTAGAAAATATTACGTCCAGTGGATAACCCTAATTTTTGGTCTTCGCCTATATCTCGTATTGACGGTGAATTTTTCTGAAGCTAGGCAGCGCAAAACGTGTGGTTTTATCTTGACACGTCATTTTTTATTTTGGTTGGGGCAGTTCATTATTTTTCAGCTGATGCAGGTTGTATTAAATGGTAAATAACGCTCAAGCCCAAGTCGATATCTTTATTGGGTGAGGTAAATGAACAAAGTCTTACAATCCCCAGGAAGTTCGCTTCTTTATTGAGGTTCTTCAAAAAGTATAATTAACAGGGGCTCGAACAACACACTGCCCAGTTATTGATGGCACAAATTCAAAGTCCTCTATGGATGAACTTAAGCTGGGCTTGATATGTGGGAATAGGGGGTGCATTCTATAAATTAACTAAGACGGCATGACCGAAGGTGACTTGATTTATGCTAACCCTTCTTTGTAAGGCTTCAGCGTTGCCTTTTGGCATGGAGGCGAATAGATCGGATAGTGCAAGTGTGCAGTCCTCTGGGGACATTTTCAATATGTGTGGTTTTAGCAGATGGCGGTGCTGGCGGTAAACTTCTTCATGTTTATAAAAAGCACCAGCTGACGGTTGGAAGTTGAGTGTGTGTATTGGCGGATGACAAGGACCTTTGAAAGGGGATTTTGGATGTCAGTTGAGAAAGCCAAGTATCCTAGAACCTTAAAGGAAGCATCTCCGGAGAGCTGACTTACTAGTTGAAGACAATACCGAATTATCGAAGGCGGTCAAACACCGTCGAAAAGTCTCCATGTGTTCTTCAGCGGCATATATGGTCATTGAAAGGGAGTCAATGTGGGCGAAATTAAATGTTGGAGATATAAGGACTATTTCTACACAATTGTACGAGGTTCTGATGATATTATGGAGTCCAAACGCCGTATGCATGACCTGAAGTCAGTTAAAGGGCGGTGACAACTCCTCTTGAACTGCATCTCCCTAGGCGATGGCATTTGGTTGAATGCTAGATGAGGTCAATCTTCGCGAAGGCATTCTTGTCGAAAAGAACCATAAAGTCCTGGCGATGTAGTATACGATATTCGTCAGCCAAGAGGATGTTTTGGAACGCCCGGTAGACAGAGAATATGCGCTAGTCACCAGCAATAGTCTTTCAACCCATGTGGAAGGTTAAAATCCAGAGGGCTTTCAGACTCAGGTTTGAATTCAGTTTGAAGTGTTGTTACAAATTGGCCTTGGCAGCAGCCATATAGGCAGCCGTGGGATGACAAGGCCTAGAAAACAAGGGTGAAAAATGGAACGGATGTTCCGAACCAAGTCGTGTGATGGATGTAAGGCACTGAAGTTCAGACAGATGAGGCCGGATATATGGCCAGGAGCCTGTGAAATAGACAATCCGCGTTAGGATCCAGATGATCTAGTAAGGGGAGGCTGCAGACGGAGGGCTATGTCAGAAGTGAAGTCAGGTGGAAAGTATCTAGTATGCCTACATCAAGAATGGCAAAGGGGAAGTTAGCTACCACGAAGACCATGAGTGGTGGTGGGGGATGTGTTTCCAAACACAAAGAAAAGGCTGAAATTGGGGCACCTAGGGCAGTAACTTTCCAAAATATGTTTAAATAATTACTTTTCGTCATTTAGAATCCTTTGAAATTAGCTTATCACCATTGAAATAAAGTGCTTGTAGTCATATGGACTTTTACGTAAGGGTTCGGTTAATTACTTCCAATTCCTTCGTTTGCTGTCCTTGTCAAGTATTAACAGTAATATTATTTTTCTTTCAATTAATAATGTCATTGAAAGCAAAATCAGCACGAAATTTGGCACTCTGGTGAGCCATAGAGCACCAGCAAAGGAACGCTGCTGTCATTCTGAAGCCAACCAACTCTATAGGCCGGGAGAAATACCTATTTTACGCGTCTCTATGTAGGATTGCGAAATAAGGGTATGTGATAAAGCTGTATATCTTATGGAAATTTACCAACAACCTCTAATTGCAAATTTAAAAATACGAATATGAGGCAGTAGGGCTTGCGTTCTATCCAGTTGATGCACGCAAAATGCTTCTTCATATTTATACGTCTACTATGACAAGTGTCACATAGCTGCTCCCAATCTATTCTTTAAATGAACAAACAAAACAGCAACAGATGTACTTTAACGGCAAAGAAGAGGGAGAATAAAGTGGCCATTTCTCGCTTATTATCCGTCCTCAGCCAGACATACCCAACCCAGGATGGTGTATCACCTGAGGCTTAAACGTGCATTCATTGATCAGAAGTCCAATGGTCTGGCTGTTAACTGCACCCGATCGTGCCTCCGGTGTTCTTGACATCAGACCCATTGGGGTAAGGGAGGATGATGAAGATAGCGCCTAAGTCCTGTATCACTATAAACTTATTAATGTTAGTGGCTTCTAACGTTTAATATACCAAAATGTGTAGTCTTACGCTTGGAATCTTGGAGAAGATGTTTCCCCAAGCACTTGTACAACCTGAATGGAATTCCTTTAAAAGAAGAAGCTACGCACAAATTCTAGGTATCTGGATAGCTTCCATCCTTATGACCACCGAAACCTCTAAAAGAGCCGTATACAAAGTTGATGAGCATCATGAACTGGATCAGACGTGCTTTCGTAGTCATCCCTCCCGAACTGTTTCCGCTGGTCCACAGTACTTTCGTTAGACTGCATTTGGAATACGGAATGCCAGCATTGATGTCCTGGATGAAGAAAAATAGTGATCCTATTGAGCAGGTGCAAAGATGGCTGACAAAATTGGTAGACGGTCTTCAGACCCTGTCATATCGAGACAGATTTATCAAGCTTAACGTGCTTCCTTTATTCTACAGACAAATGAGGTGTGACCTATGGAAATTCCGCATTATCCACGGACATACGTATTCGCTGAAATCCGAAGATTTTGTTGATCTTAAAAACATGACTTACCTGCGTGGTCATCCACATAAGGCCAAACGTGAATGTATGCACCTTGATCAACTTAAGTTTTCCTTCAGTGTTTTCAGCGAGTGTTTTGACCATGGAACTCACTTCCAAATGAAATAATGATGTTGAATACCGTGTTTATGTTCAAACGGCAGTTAGACTGTTTAAGTTTTGATAATCGACGGTTATCGCTGCAGGATTATTTTCAGCCATTCGCTTTACTTCATTATTTCAATTTATGTGCATTTTACTACTAAAACTTTGATTTAAAATGTTTAATTGTATTTTATATTGTCTGCATATACTTGCATTTATAATTTTGATTGTACATAAATAGGGTTCAACAGGGGGCTTCGCCTGTTACCCGCAAAATATACAATATAAAACGCACAATTTGAGTCCTTGCGCCCATCCTGTAATTGGGCACGTGGCGGACATCATCAAAACGACGGTAGAATTGGTGAGATTTGAGGATATCGAGGTAGAGGATAAAACTTGCAGGTGTGGAAGGATGCATCATTTAAATCTTACCTGGGGCCACTGCTGCACACTGTCCCTAACTAGGACCTTACTCACATTTGTGGTTCCCTGAGGCTCGGTTCTACCTAACAGTTCCAATTTGCAAAAACGCAGACTAGCAGGTTGAGCAAAACGATGGAATCGTCTGTTATTCCTTGACGACCGCCCGCCGATCGCTAACGGAACTATATTCCCATTATCACTTGGTATTCACTTTTCGAGCACCGACAGCAGCCGCACAGCTGTTCTTATCAAAGGCAGATAATGCTTTCCAGGTACGACATCTGTGACTGGAGTGGCCGTTTTTGGCTCATTAACCGTCAAAAACTGTTCATACCCAACGCCAGATGGGGCACCACCCGAGGCTCGAGCCCACGACCTGCTGATCAGATGTCCAACGCTCTGGCTGGCTATGTGGTGCACCGGGGTTGGGTATCACTAGTTGGTGATGGCTAAGGATTAAAGTCTAATGAGCTTGACGTTGTCAGAAGTTGCAATTACAGTCTCCATTGTCTTTGTTAGCACTTTTCATCTTCTTATTTTATTTTATTTATTTATTGCCAGTTTACAGGCAAGGTCAAAAAATATATATACAGTAGAGGGTCAAGCTGACAGTGAAAAGAGAAAAACTGCAGCTTATTGAGTAATTAAAGTTCTGGACAGGGACGCGTTAACACAGGTGCCCGGTGAAGAGCTTCTCCATTCAGTGTTACGGATCCGGTATTCTGCACCAGCTAGTATGTCGGCGAGCGGCTGTTCGCTGTCGACTGAGAAATAAACCGATTGAGGTCTACAGAGCCAGCAATATTGCCCTCAGCATGAAGTCCGGCACAGGATTCAGAGTCCGTGAATGCCATCAGAACCGCAGAGAGCTTCCACAGAGTCAGCACCCAAAAGTGTTGGAAGATGTCCTGAATGTAGAAAACTAGTGACAGTTCGCGTAAACACTAGTCGCTGCGCGCCTGCTAGTGGGCCTTGAAAGTGAGTCCCATGGCAGAACTGGGCAAATCAGTTTCGTTAGTAATCATTGGGCGTTTATCAATGAATGTCAATATTCTCCATCTAAAACTAGCAAGACAATGAGCGCGTGGCTCAGTGGTTAGGGCGTTGGACTGTTTAAAACAGGTTGTGGGTTCGAGCTTCGGCGAAGCACCACCTGGGTTTGTTCTGATTGGCTGATGACGGCTAAAGAGCACGAAATGGCCATTCTAGTCTCTCTTATCTTCGCCAGCACCATTACCTGCCTGAAGTCCTTTGTTGTTTTTGTCCCCATGCCCAGTTATTCTACTTCACTTCCCGTTTCTTCCCTTTCCAGTCACTCTCAGAAAGTTTTGCAGAGGGTGGCATGCAACCCAGTTGACGTCTCCAGCTAGCTCGGATTGCCCTCATGTAAGTACCGCCGTGGTCCGAATTGGCGATTTGCAGCCATCTGGCGTGCCTAATCAGTCTTATTTAACGGTTAACCCTTGCTGGGAAAGAATTGCAAAAGGCACTCTAACCAAATTCTGGAAAACAACGCTTTCTGCAAGCAGACCGTTACTCATTGATTCAAAAACAAAAAAACCAAAAAACCCAGCAACCTTTCCCTCTCCCAATCCCACAGGCTACTAGAATGACCGTGCTTACTCTTTTCTACTGTAATTTTAGTTTTCTGTTTGGCAAGATATGAAGCGACTTGGGGGAAAGGAGGACAGCACAGCCATTCAAGAATTGGAGCAACAAAAGATGGACCTTGCTGTTCTAAATGAGACTATATTCTTCAAAATTAATCACTGAGCGTTGCAAGTTCTCGGGCTACACATTCACATGAAGCAGATGCCTTGCGGGTGTCATCTTTTTCATCCGGAATGACATCCTCAACAACATTCTTATGAGCCAGTGCCTACCTCTTTGAGAAGCCAAGTTGTACACCGTCGTCTGCGCTCACGCCCCCACAATGACTAGTTACAGTGAAGTCGGAAACACGTTCTACGAATATCTGTGAGCACTCACGGTTACTATGCTTTAGGCGGATAAGCTGACTATGGTTGGGGTTTGCAATGCCCACCTCCACATAATCAGAGCTGCATAGGAACAGTGATAAGCCTGTAAAAGTCGCTCTGCTTTCCGATCGTCGCAACATGCCTGCCAGCGCGTATAAATGCTGACAGTGTACGGCTACCCTTAAACTTGAAATGAGGTGTTACTTGTTTGACCACGCTGAGTCAAAGCCGTGCTCACCACCAGGCACTACTGACCACTGGGACGGCCAATGCAAACCATCACGCTGGACCTCACTTTTACCCTTCGTGCCTCCCGATCATTCAGTCCCTTACGCAGGCTGTGGAACAACTTAGTATGTATCCAACACACAGTTATAGTGTTCTCCTGCTAACACGGGCATGCCAGTCACACGCAAGCTGCACATCACCACTTACGACACCCTAATGGACGCTGCCGCAAAATTCCAACTAATGTCAACATGCCTTATGTACATTATAAATCGGCTTCCACAGATCTCAGAATATTGTCATCAGGCCAGTTATCATATTTTCTGCGGTAAAAGTGGACCTCATATTCTTGACCACCAGTCACCATGAAATTGGCCTCTGTAGTTGCAGCAGCCTTTAACTTTTGAAAATTTGCGCAGAAACACATTTCCTCAAAGCCGTTTTTTGAATCTTGACGTAGATCAAGGCAACTTGGATGCATACACAGTTACGATGCTACTGTCTAATGAACTTGATTCTCACCCGGAGGCATGACCATCAAGGGTTGCTGATTACACAGGTGATCTTTGAAACTAGCGGCTGGACGGATCACAGTCTTGTCCTCTCCAACACATGACACAAATTTTAACCTCGCTTGGAAGCACAGTGTAAGTGACTGGTATGTAATTTACATAAATTTCTGTTAATGGGGCCTGCTTAGATTTCAGAATCAACTGATCGATCGCCCGGAAGGTTAGCGATCTCAAGATGAAACCGGTGAGACACAATGACACTAACTATCGAACCCTTATCCCTCAACCACCGTGAATATCCTTGCTTACCCACGTTGTTGGCGCCTGCTTGAGTTCGAAGAAAGTGACTTACAAGTCCGCAATCTGCTATCCGACAAGAGTAGATTACTCAGAGGGTAGTTCAACCTCAAAACCAACAAATTAGCTGCCCTCCTATATATAGCGCCATTTGGTGCAAAAATGAGTGCGGGAGATGTGAAACGTCTAGATGTATCGCAGGCCAAGGGAATCCAAGTATATGCGGACATCAATGAAAGGAAGAACCTATTTGCTTCCATCAAGATGGTCTACGGTCTTTACATCGAAGTAACCGTGGCACTGACGGGCTTTATGCATAGCGACTCCTGGGTGATGGAAAACGGTAAAAGAAAATTGTAGGAGATGTCAGGGCATAAACAAATATTTGCACTTCAGGGACGCGAAAATCGTCCATTTCTGCAATCACAAGGGAAACCAGCTGAGCCGTGAGAACCACCGAATAATCACGCTGTCCAAGATTCTCGAGAAAACTTGGCCCGTGTCCTCCTTTATCGCATTAACAACGAATTCTGGCAGAGACTTCGTCCCGGTTACGAAATAGGATTCCAAAAAAGCGCTTTATGGTTGACATGATCTTTACCGCCCACTATCTGCAATAAAAATACTAGGAGAGGTGGAAAAGCCTTATCACTTACTTCACAGACCGGAATAAACAGATGACACCGGGAACTTAGATGGACTCTGGAGGTTCAGGCTTGAGTTCTGAAGTCTGGATTGCTTCAGCCAAATGAGTAGCCAGTTACACGGCGGAATGATGGCGTAATTCAACACAGCTGGAGTCTTCGAAGCATTCACAGAGGCCAATGACGTGAAACAGGCTTCCCATACTTATATTCTTATCGTGTCCACCATGCTACTGGAGACTTATCATGATGAGCGGTCTGGGATCAATATGGTTTAGAGGACTGGCGTCAGCATTTCAATATTCAAAAAATACAAAACCCAAGTGCACATCAACAACCACAGTCCCTGAACTTCTCTTCGTGGACGATTTTGAACGGTATGTCTTGGCACAAGGTGAAACGCCAAGAAATATTTACATTTTCATCTCCGGTTGCATAAACGTCTGGAAAACTATCAAAACCTAAAAAGTGACATTTTCACAATGCAATATTTTACTTTTCGGTAGAATCCCTAAAATCCCTAGCTAAAAAACACTGGTGTTCTTTTAGGACGTCAGCCTATCATGATCTTGATTCTCCTTATGTATTCGTAACCGAAGACGTTGGAGGTGGCCAACATATGGTTTTGTAAGTAACACTTACGTGCTAACGAACTGTGTGTACCATTGTCCAATATATTACAAAAGTCCTTTGAAGAAAGCAAACTCTCGCAAGAATGGAAGTGTGCATTAATTACCCCAATCTATAAGGGAGGTTCATGACTAGACAGTGCAAATTACCTCTCTGTTAGTTTAACTTACATAGTGTGTAAAATAATGGAGTGTGTAATCAAGAGGCATTTAATGCGCTATCTAGAAAACAACAAAATATTTCGCGATGTCCAACGCGGCTTCCGTCCAGGACGTTCATGTCTCACGAGGGTCCTTCAGTCGCATGAGAAATGGACAAAGGCCACAGATAAGGGTTATCCAGTAGATATTGTATTTTTGACTCCAAGAAGGCCTTTGATAGCTTACCACACGGGCTTCTTATACAGAAGATTTGGGACGTAGGAATTCGAGGAAAACTTTTCAATTGGATCAAGAGTTTTTTGTCTTTCAGAGTACACAGCGTTGTCATTGGAAACTCTAGCTCGGAATGGGCAAAAGTGGAAAGTGCTGTTTTTCAGGGTTCTGTTTTGTGCCCCTCTACTCTAAAGAATCTATGTGAACGACCGTCTCAATAACCTAGATTATAAAGCTGTCATGTTTGCAGATGACATTAAATTATGGACTGAAGTCAGCTGCGCAAATGACGCAAAAGTGTTGCAATTTAATATCGACAAACTAAGTACCTGGTTGGCCAGGTGGCTTTTTGCGTTAAATGTATCTTATTGTGTGATCCTACACGGCAGCGCTGGTTGAAAAGTATCTCGTTATCTACAGAACATTATTAATGGCACTACATTAACAGAAGTAGCAACACACAAAGATCTGGGCATGTGGACAAATGCGTAGTTGATGCCCTCAGAACACTGTAAGAAAGTAGTCCGGAAGGCAACATGTACACTGCATTTGATCAGAGGTGCGTTTAAAATATTCTCCCCTGATGTCTTTGGAAAGGTCTTTGGCGTCTTCGTAAAACCACATTTAGATTACGGAATACCAGCCTGGATACTGTGAATGAAGAAATATTTTGACCACCTCGAACAGGTGACGCGAAGAGCAACGAAGATGGTCGACGGTCTTAAGTCTTTACTGTATCAAGACAGATAGAAAAATCTTAACTTATTTCCTCTTTACTACAGCAACTTACGATGTAGCCTTCTCTGGACATTCCGGATTATCCGGGGCC
This sequence comes from Schistocephalus solidus, assembly GCA_017591395.1. Classification (NCBI taxonomy): domain Eukaryota; kingdom Metazoa; phylum Platyhelminthes; class Cestoda; order Diphyllobothriidea; family Diphyllobothriidae; genus Schistocephalus; species Schistocephalus solidus. Next base: position 14,442 of record WEDG01001968.1, on the reverse strand, counting down.
ATGATTCCTCCCTGAGATCGGAGGATATCGTTCAGTTTGCCTGCTCAACTCATCTGCGTGGTCTCCTTACAAGGTCAATAGCGAAAGCATGCAATTGAACCTCAGAAAGTTTTTTTTTCAGCCAACGAGTAGTATGACCTTGGAACTCGTTACCAAGCGAGACGGTTACCGCAGATATCATCACTGATTTAAAAAGAAGGTTTGATGGCATAATATTTGACAAAAAATGACTCTCACAACATGCTTACTTAAAACCAGCCTTTTAAAATCTTTCGGGCTCTACTTTCCTTCCACAATGTATCGCCTATAAGTGTGGAAACGCATTCAAATGTATGCTTTGCTTTGACTCAAAAATTTTAACTGTACGCCATTTTATATTGACTGTACATATACAATGAATACTTAACATTAATAGGGTCATCAAGGGCAATGCCAGTTACACTTCAGAAAATATATGCAATAAAAAAATAGGATTATTGATATGAAGCAATTTATTTTGCAATAGAATTTTCAGCGATACATGAAACGGTTGTCGAGGTAGTGGATGCGGTCTCTCGACTACATGTAGGATACCCAAATCACAGGTCAAGGAAGACGGATTAGGCAGGATAATTTTACTGAGAAGAAAGCTTACACTAGCTCTTAAATTCTCTTCGGGCCAATTCATCACCAGGCGCGTCCACTGTTATTATTGCTATCCCAGCTGTGAACTGTGTACTACTGTGACCAATCGGAGAAGAAAGAAATATCGATCGGCTTCATGGCGTAGCAAGCCTGGGTTCGAGACACACGCGTGAGCTGATTTAATCAGACGAGAGTATAAAGGCGTGACAGGCAAAGGCAATATAAGTCAGTGACAGCAGGGCTAATGGGCAGAGTGAACTGCTACGTGTTCCGTTGACAGTCGCAAATGATCAATCTGGATTAGTGGGTGATATCACCCTACCTATGAAACGGTTGCTGGGTCCGTTACGCTGTCGGCAATTAGATGGCATGACAACGCATGATGCTGGCAGCGGCGAAATAGAGACCGAACTTATAGTGACCGAAACTGAGCGAATTTTAGCAGCTGCAAGTTAAGGGAAACCATCCATCCGCACTGACACTTAATCACATTATCCTACCACAGATTCCCCCGCCAGCATGCCCTTCACGGAAAGTTAAAGAACCCCCGAGCTTCAATGTTTCCTAAAAAGGTACTCATGTTTTATCTCCGCCCCTCGCGTCCACAGTTTTTGAATGAAGTTTTTACTTTTATTGCGCCTTCGCTAATAGGTAGTTCGGGTTTATAGGGTCAAAATCAGAATAGTGGTACACCAGCATAATAACTTTATTTATGTTTATGTACGACTTTAACAGATTTTAATTATTCATTTGACCCACATGTAAAAAAACTCAGCGGCCTCGGTGGGATTCAAACCCACGCCAGCAAAGGAAAGGCTTTAGTACAGCTAACGATCTGGCCAATTGAGCTACGAGGCTCCCACCGGGATCAGTGAGTTTGAAAATACGTAAGAGTTAACATACCAGTCTCATGTAAGGTCACGAAATTTAGGCAGTTTAACTCTGCATGGCCGCATACTTAAGATTCATACTGTCGACCATATTACATATAAGCGCCAGTTTTTATACGAATACCAGCATCTCGGTGGAGAGCCTGCTCTTGTTTTCTCTGTTTTCAATGATGCTCCAGGTTTATTTGGGAATGGTAGGCCTTTAATGTATGCCAACGATTTAAAAGTTACCTAACGATAGAAGCAGGCAGATCGCGACTTCGTGCTAAAACGGATAAAAATTATCTTGAGGCCTTTGCCCAGTGGTGCTACACATGGCACCGTTCTCATTCATGGAACGAATGCTCCGTTGTGGTTGATGGCAACGACCATCAGTCTCAACTAAACATAGGTGGCCATAAACGAAATTGTGCCTGGCGTTTTTAAAGATCTGGGCATATCATATTCTAACAGTCTTAATTTTTCAGAGCATTGCACCCTGATTGTCTCCAAAGTACGTAGAACTCCTGGGTTTATCCTACTTAATTTAAAAACAATCCATATGAGGATCCGCCTTTATAAAATGTACGTTAGGCTTGGCCTGGAATACTGCTCATTTCTATTTTGCCTTGTGCGCGCTAGCAAACGGGAAAAAGTGGAATAAGTCCAGCACTTCTTTACGAAAGAGTTTTATAGTCGAAGCCCCGTAATCAAACGTATCAAGAACGCTTTGGGCTTACAAACACTGATCCCTTATGGTTTCGCCGATTACGGAAGGGACTTGTTTTTACTGTTTAAGCTTTTGAATAGTCGTACATTTAATCCCCTTACCACTGTGAGGCAACTGAACCCCTCTCGGCGCAGCAGTCATCGCAATGCATTTTTACGTTTTTCATTAGCTTGCACAGTTAAGTATCTTCAGTTCTTTTCGGTAAACGCCAGAGCCATTTGGAATAAACTACCCCAAACTATAAAAATTCTGTCGTTATCTTTTGTTTAAAAGGACTGTTACTCGTTTTTTTGCATTCAGAACAGCTTCCAAAAATTCTGTGTGTCGACCAGGTAGAATCTGTTTTCCGGTTCAACGGAGTACGCAGCTTCTGAGCATGATTGCAGGTCTTACCTTGAGGGCGATAGCACCGTCTCTGTCTCTGACTTCTTCGGCAGACAGTGAGCAACCGTCTACGGATGCACTCTTGCCTGGAGCAGCATCCTGCTTCCTAAAATACAGAGAGACTGCAAAAAAACTACCCTTGCGTTATCCTTTTCCAGACGTAAAATGCTATCATCCCACAGGCAGCAGTTTTTCTCCCGAATAACATAAAGTTACGAAAAACACTATGAATTATATGTATTCGTGAGTTTTTCTTCACTGCGAGCCTGTTCCCCAGTGCATATTTGCCTGATAATGCCTGTAAACTAGCATTAAATACAATAATTATTAAAAAGCCAAGGACAGAGCAGGGTCAATGCGTATTTGGTGTTGAGGTATATTTGCCTCGCGTTCCTGTCAGCACTTGGTTATGTGATTGCTGCACATAGGGTTGATCAGCTGAGAATATATATTCCCGAGAATAGATATAAACAACAAACAACTGATTCATAAAAAGTTGTTTCAGCAATGCCATATGCGGCTTTGGTTAGTTCTGGTCTTCTTCGTATTCTACCAAAGGTTTTCTTCGTGAAAATACGGTAGATACCTGGAAAGATATGTTAACTCTCTATAAAAGTGTTTCATTTATCTCCTTATGGAATTAGGGTTGTAAGTATGCACGCTCATTACTTTCTTTTCGAAAAGCATGCAGCCTCTGATAAGCACGTGACATTCTAATTGACCGTAAGTTTGTTGGTTAAGTAGTTGTGAGGCTCTTCATAGTTTCTACAGTCAAGTGTATTACCAACAAACACAGACCAACGGGAACAATTGCAAACACAGGTTATCCAAATTCAAACAGTTGGAGCCAGGCCAATGGGTTGTCATCTTTCTACAGTGGTAAGTTAATAAGGTATATTGTCGCACAGGGAGAGGCGTGAGCCTATTTAATTGACTTATTAGATTATATAATTTCTTAAGTCTGTTAACTGGAATTTCCAGGTGTAAATGACAGCGTTTATTAAATAGAAATTTAACACAACAAGGAGATAGATACAGCAGCTCTTCCAAGATATTCACACTTTCTTCAACAATAAGGTGGATTTTAATTGAAGCGTACCCGGGTACAGACCCGAAGTCTTTGATTTTATCAGCAAAAATTTGGGAGTTTCGGAAAACTATCGGAGGTGAGCAATCCACCTTAACAGAAAATGGCTGCAATCATAAAACAAAACCGTCTACAGTACCAATATCGTTAACAATTTAAAATGAAATATCACTTCGAACGCCCATTTGAAAATTTTGGGTATTTGAGTAGATTGCGGTCCATTATTGATTGATGTTTTGTAGGCCTTTTCAGCCTCAAATTTCTCAACCTCGTGCCAAGACTTTGTATTATGTGCATTGGACAAACGGTGCGTTGTTTCCTCCTGAAGAATATGTTGCCTAGCGTTCAAGGCAGAGTGCTGTCCAATATCTGCCCGTGGAGGAGGCCAGGAGATGACTGCCAGGATTTTATACAACAAATTACTACCACTGAATGTGTGCTCTTTAACCAAAATTCATTAAGAGTCACGTTTTGATGGCGATGGCAGAGGTTTGACATCAGTATTTTCTGATTTAATCTGTAGGTATTTGTACAATTTACATCTTTGTATCTTTCTTGGTCACCTGAATCTTTATGATCGCTTGTTTTAATGTGCTAAATAAATACAACAGCCAGCTTCAACCGGCATGTTGGACGTCTTCTGTTTTCGCTACTGCATGTCACCGCTGCACTCTTGATTGTACTGATCTCTCTCAATTACTTTCAGTCAATTGCAATGATTGATCTTCATTTCTCGATTGCATTCTACTGATCGCCGTCTTAATTGAACTCCTGACTCTGCTCTTCATCCTTGATGTATAGCTTTCTGGATCAAGCTCAGAGTTCATTACAATCCTCAACAACACTCGCTATCTAGAAGCTTCCTTTTTTAGTGAGTCTGCATTCATACAATCCTCTGACATTTTTGCCGTCCTTTTGTCGTTTGTAGTTTAGACACAATTCTCCACTTAGCGTTAATTTATTTTGTACACCTCGGTTCTTAGCAGTTTCGACCCTCGTCTACACTACAAAATTGGTGACCCCGCTTTTCTATCATCACGCACCATATCACTTACTATGAAGGACACTGAGACTAACGCAGACTCTCTTGACGTCCATAGCTTCTCTTTCAAATTGCCCCCATTTACGCCAAGCAACCCTCGCGTATGGTTTAGGCAGACCGAGGCAGTTTCTCGACTCGCCGTATCACCAGTGAACGCACGCGTTATTCATACGTAGTGCAATCACTTCCTTTCGATGTGGCCGTTGACGTCGAGGACCTCCTTGATCCTACCCCTGCTGAGGAGCCATACACCCAGTTGAAGGATGCTGTAATTAATCGCGTGGCCAAGTCGGCCAACCGAATGCTGCATGAGCTTTTCACGCAAGTCGAACTTGGCGATCAAACACCTTCCCAACTTATGCGACACATGCGTTCTTTGCTTGCTGGTCGTCATATGGATGATGCAATTTTCCGACAGATCTGGCTTGATAAGCTTCCCCTGCCTTGCAGCAGGTATTGGCTATGCTCGAAACGAGCACCTCATTAGATAAACTAGCCACTCATGCAGACAAAATCATGGAATGCTACCCAAGAGGTACCGCATGTTCTAGTCTTCAACAGACATCGGTGTCCACTTCCAGATCTGATAATATTGACACTCCTGCTCATCAAGGCACTCCAAAGTCAGACCGTGACCCTCCCCCATGTGGCGTTATCATCGTGCTGTAGTGCCTATCGACGAGCCGCACCATCATCTGACCTTTCGCAAGCCTCAAATATCGTGCGTAGCAGTGATTATGAAGATTTAAAGGATACCGTACGCCTTTTATGCACGCAAGTCAGCAACATGTGTTCTATCATCAACAATGTCCAGTCAAATAGTCGTCAAACATATCAACGTCGACGGTCCAAATCACGGGAATGGCAACCACAGACCGTGTGCTGGTACCATCGTACCTATGGCGTGAAAGCACGCAAGTGTATTCCGCCGTGCAAATTCCCACAGAAGCCGCAACAGTTAAACGACAACGCCAGCCAGTAATGGCGACGACTGCTGCTGGCCAACCGCGACCCAGTCGCCTCTTCTATATCACCGATAAGTCGAGTGGTCTCCGTTTTCTTGTTGATACCGGTGCTGAGATTAGTGTTATCCCGCCTCCTAGGCGTCACCACCTCAAGTCTTCGCAGTTCTCATTGCAGGCTGCTAACAACACCGTCATCCACACATTCGGACAACAGTCCCTAACTCTTGACATTGGTCTAAGGCGATGTTTCCAATGAGTCTTTATCCTAGCCGACGTCCAGTCACCGATTATTGGAGCCGATTTCCTCTCACATTTCGGCCTTTCAGTTGATTTAAAGCATCGTCGACTCATTGATACTACAACCAGACTTTTCACCATCGGTACGGTCACCTCTGAACCTTCGGTTGGCATACACTTGACTATTCCAAGTTCGCCATTTGCTGACATTTTGAAGGACTATCCGTCCCTCACTAAACCTTGTCAGTTTACCGAAAAAGTTCAGCACACAGTTTGGCATCACATAGTTACCACAGGACAACCCGTTCATGCCCACCCACGCAGACTTAATCCAGAAAAGTTGCTGGTGGCTAGAAGTGAGTTCGAAAACATGCTAAATTTGGGGATTATTCGCCCTTCTTTCAGTCCATGGGCCTCTCCTCTGCACATGGTCCCCAAGAAATCAGCCGATGATTGAAGGCCATTTGGGGATTATCGTGCTTTGAACAGAGCAACTGTCCCTGATCGGTATCCCATTCCTCATATTCACGATTTTTCTCACATTTTGGCTGGAAAGACTATTTTCTCCAAGATCGACCTTGTGAGAGCATATCATCAAATACCGGTCGCTGAGGAAGACATCCCCAAGACCGCCATCACAACGCCTTTTGGCTTGTTCGAATTTCTCCGCATGCCTTTCGGTTGGCGTAACGCCGTCCAATCCTTCCAGCTGTTTATTGATGAGGTCTTGCGTGGTCTTTCGTTTACCTTTGTCTATATTGATGACATAATCGTCGCAAGTTCTTCGCCAGCGGAACATGCATCACACTTACGTCAAGTGTTCGATCGTTTCCAGCAACATGGTTTGCAATTAAACGTCGACAAATGTCTTTTTGGCGTTCCTTCTCTTGATTTCCTTGGTCATCACGTCGATCAGCATGGAATCACACCACTTTCAGAGAAGGTGCAAATCGTTTTATCTTTTCCGTCTCCGAAAACCCTCACACAACTGCGACGTTTCATTGGACTTGTCAATTATTACCGACGTTTCATTCCCAACTGTGCGACAATACTGGCTCCATTGACTGATATTTTGAAGTCGAAAGTCAAGCCGATTGAACTTTCACCGGCAGCTCACAGCTTTTGAGGCAGCCAAGAAGGCACTCGCTGATGCGACCATGCTGCACCACCTCAACTCTGACGCTTCTACGCAGTTGATTTTGACCACTGACGCTTCCAACAGTGCTGTCGGCGCAGTCTTACATCAACAGGTGAATAACCAGTTGCAGCCATTGGCTTTCTTTTCACAGAAGCTACAACCGGCGCAGACTCGCTACAGTACTTTCTCTCGCGAGCTCCTGGCTATATACCTGGCTATTCGTCATTTTCGCCACCTATTAGAGGGAAGAGATTTTCGGGTTCATACCGACCACAAACCTCTTACTTATGCCCTCAAGGCCAAACCGGATAGGTACTCGCCTAGAGAAGTGCGTCACCTTGACTTTATTTCACAGTTTACTGCTGATATCCACTACGTCCGAGGCAGCGACAATGTCGTTGCTGATGCATTATCGAGACCGGACATCAACACCTTGTCATCCAAATTCGACCTGGCGAAGCTTTCAGACCCCCAACTAGAAGACGAGTCCATTGCTGATCTGCGTAAATCTAGTACTCTGCAGCTTCGAGATGCACCACTTCCAGCATCACCAGGTACGATTTTATGCGACTGGTCCACAGGCACTCCCCGACCTGTTGTTCCATTATCCTACCGTAAGGTAGTGTTTAACCATTTTCACTCTATCGCATCCTGGCATCCGCGCCTGTCGCAAACTTATTGCTGCTCACTTTGTCTGGCCAAAGACGAACTCCGACATCGCCCTTTGGACTAGGCAATGTTTCGCGTGCCAGAAAAACAAAGTGCATCGCCATACCTTTTCCCCTCCAAGCACATTTGCTGTTTCCGACGTTCGATTCCATCACGTTCACTTAGAATTAGTTGGGCCGTTACCACCTTCACGTGGGTACACACATATTTTCACAGCAATCGACCGTTTAACACGATGGCCAATTGCAATTCCGATATCGGATACCTCGGCAGAAAATATTGCCATGGTCTTCCTGCATCACTGGATTGCCAATTTTGGTGTTCCAGCCACCATTACCACTGACCGCGGAAGTCAGTTTCAATCTAGTTTCTTCCGTGAGTTCACTAAACTTCTCGGGTGTGCGCACATAACGACAACGGCATATCACCCTGCTTCTAACGGCCTCGTGGAACGACTGCATCTTCAGCTTAAGACAGCACTGATGTCTCACTCAGACACAACTGCATGGAGTGACAACTTACCCCTCGTCCTTTTGGGTATTCGATCAGCTGTCAAAGAGGACATTCAGTGAACTACGGCAGAACTTGTATACGGTACACCTCTCCGCCTTCCCGGCGAATTTGTGCAGCCTCCCACCGTAGACACTAGCTTGTCGAATGCTTTCGTTCAACAATTAAAACAGCACATGGCTCAACTGCGTCCAACTCCCACTCGCCTGACATCCAAACGCGTTTTTGTGCAAGACGACATTAAATCTGCTCCATTCGTCTTCGTCCGGCACGAGGCAGTTCGCAAGCCTCTTTGTTCCCCTTATGATGGCCCATACAAGGTGCTTCAACGGATGGACAAGTATTACGTCATACAGAAGCCTGAAAAGACTGACACAGTCTCCATTGACAGACTCAAGCCAGCTTATCTTGAGTGCGTCCCACCGCCCGTTGCTCCATCCAATTGCTCCGCACCATCACCACCCATTCCACCTATGTCAGTCCCTTCCACTCAACCTTCACACTCGACCACCCCACCCACACGTTTGGCTACTTCTTCTTCACCACAACGCATTTCCTCTCGTTCTGGTAGACATATCCATTTTCCTGCCAATCTTAAAGACTTTGTCGTATAATGTTTTGCTCTTTTTTTCATCGAGCGTTTTTTTGTACAACAAACGCTCTGGTGGGGGAGTTGTGTAGGTATTTGTACAATTTACATCTTTGTATCTTTCTTGGTCACCTGAATCTTTATGATCGCTTGTTTTAATGTGCTAAATAAATACAACAGCCAGCTTCAACCGGCATGTTGGACGTCTTCTGTTTTCGCTGCTGCATGTCACCGCTGCACTCTTGATTGTACTGATCTCTCTCAATTACTTTCAGTCAATTGCAATGATTGATCTTCATTTCTCGATTGCATTCTACTGATCGCCGTCTCAATTGAACTCCTGACTCTGCTCTTCATCCTTGATGTATAGCTTTCTGAATCTAGCTCAGAGTTCATTACAATCCTCAACAACACTCGCTATCTAGAAGCTTCCTTTTTTAGTGAGTCTGCATTCATACAATCCTCTGACATTTTTGCCGTCCTTTTGTCGTTTGTAGTTTAGACACAATTCTCCACTTAGCGTTAATTTATTTTGTACACCTCGGTTCTTAGCAGTTTCGACCCTCGTCTACACTACAAATCTAACCAATGACTGACACTGAAAATTGCACGCAAAAGAGTGCCTTTTTATGAAAGGAAAAGTTTTTGAACTTGCGGGATCAGGAAATTACTGCCATAGTTTAGATGTAGATGTCACCTTGTACTTAAGATTCACTTCCCTGCATGTTGTGAAAAAGTTAAATGTCGTAAACTGAAGATATTGGACAATACTAAGGCCAGTGTACTGACAGTCTTTGTTTTTCTATGCGATTCATGCTGTTATGGAATGTGGCCGCTGATAATTCTTTTTTGGTGTCACTTTCTATATGGGGTAAAGTGTTTAGAATGGCACATCCTATTTTTGTTTTAATGTGCCATAATACCGTTTATCCTTTTGACTTTTCATTACATTGGTCTCGGAATGGTGGCCGTGAAACCGTAGTTAGAGATGAGACGGGTGGAAATGTTGAGACTCACTTTTTTAAAGCACCACGAGACTAAAAAGGTTTTTTTATTGGAGTGATGACCCACCTTTTACGTGAGCTCAGGATTGGGTCGGAGTGATCGTTTTACGGTGAAGAGGCCGGTGCCCCTCTCCACTCTCAAACGCTGACCCCCGTCCCCGCAGTTATCGTCGCTGCTTATTGTATCATCGACCTCGCTCAATTTCAGCATCCCCTTGTCCGGAACCTGCAGTTGCCCACAGCGCTGCACTGCCGACCGTTTCTCCAACGGCCATGAGAGAATTTCCCCCACTCCATATGGGACATGTCTACATTTAACGCTCCCGTTCTTATTTTCTGTTCTTCCCTTTCATGCATTTATATCTTTCTTACTAGTATAACCAGATTCCTACATTTCTGCTGATTCTTCTAATGGCTGCCGCATTCGTATGATCGGTATGGCTCTTAGCAATTCTCTTCAGTACTCGCACAAACTAAAAACGACTAAGGTTCTTTATTCGCCCATGTGTGTGCCAACCTCTAGGTCTTCAGCCGCTGCACCCTTTACGATCTAGCGATCGAATAGGTCATTGAGTAGCGTACACAATCCACTCAAATCTCGTCGTACTGGCCTTCTAACTACGCTTCATTCCCTCTTAAATCGACTTCACTCGTTTTTGACTGTATCGTTTATTGTCGCCGAACCCATATTTTTCCACACTTTTTAACTATTACATTAAATAAGCTCACGCCTCATTTTCTACGTTATCTATCGTTAAATCCGACAGTATGAGTGGTATTCAGATACAAGGCTAGTCTGAGACAGACGAGCCTGCTTCAGAACCTGGTCATCGCGATCGTCAGAAAACTACCTCTGAGTCCTATTGGAATACAGAAGATCAACTTCAGATCTCCTAGCATAGCAAGGAGGCTATATTGGTAGCAGCGGCGGCATCAGAGACCTCGGTGGGTCAGGCGGACCGTCCAACATATGGGCCCTGCGGGGCACCTCCACAGCATTTGAATGATCTTTCATGACACAGAAGAGTGCTGGCAGCATCAAGATCGAGGTGACTGATTGAAGATAGTGAAAACCGGTTGTCTTCGACTGTATGCGCGTTCGGAAGTCCGATGTAAAGTAGTCCGTGAAAGCCAGAATGCCTCCTGTCTCTGACCGCATTGCTCATACTACCCGAGGGACAAACCAAAACGAACCCCGATCACTTATATGATGCCGTGATTGCTTCGGTGGCATACTCACAAACAAACATTGACGAACCTTTATTCCAACTATCTGATGTAGACTTGCACCATCTGACATAACTCAAAATCATCCTGAACTTCTCCGTAAAAGTGTTTTCTTGGTCACAATCAGAAATCGGACGCACAAGTAACCTACGACATACGATCGATACGGGTTACGCCAAACCCATTTTGCAACCTTCCCGTCATATCCCCACCCATTGTAGGGCTCAGGTAGACAAACTAAAATACCACCTCATGAAAGACAACATGCTTTGCGCATCATCCTCACCATGCGCATCTTCACCAAAAAGCTGGTAAATTGCGGCTGTTTCAACTGTAGATGACTAAACGCAGTCACCGTATGAGTCTTATCCATTACGTCGCATTGTTTATACGATAGACGTCTTAGGCGACACCAGTTGGTTTTCAACCTTCGACCTCAAGGCGGGCTACTGACAGGTTGAAATAGACCCCAAAAGCTGACCCAAAACCGAGTTTACGGTGCCATAAGAATTCTTTCAAATGTCAACTACCCTTTCAGTTTGTGCAGCATTGCTGCGACGTCCCAACGTCTCATGCAGAAGGTACTCCAACACCTATTTTCACACACTTGCCTCATCTATCTAGATGATATCATCACTTTTGGACGTACCGTAGAGAAATACAACTCTACTTTGAACCGGGTCATCACGGCCCTCAGGGATGTTGGATTAACGTTAAACCCTAACAAATGCTCCTTAAAGCCAGGAGTTACCTTTCTCGACTATCTGGTGTCACCTTGCCAGGTTGATGCACTCTCAGTAAACTACACCAAACCTTATTTGGCGTCCTTTTACTGCTTGTTCATCCGCAGTTTTGCGTACAGTGACGCACCACCATAAACTGACAGAGAAGGGCGTGACCTTTAAATGAACCCCTGAGTGTGACGATGCTTTCCTGACATTAAAACAGCGCTCTGGTCGACAACTGTTCTTGCGCTGCTCAGTAACCAACCTGACGCTCCACCTTTCACCTTGGATATGGATGCTAGCGGTTTTGCGATGGGGCTCGTTATTTCCCAGACAGGTTGCCACGGATTATAACATCCTATCTGTTTTGCCAGCCAATCATTCTCGAAGAGACAACGCAAATATGGTTCTTCTGGCCGGGAACTGTTCGCTATCGTTACGTTCTTACAACATTTTCAACATTTCTTGAGAGGCAAACACTTCTTGCTACACACCGATCACAGAGCGCTCAACTGGCTACAGTCAATTAAAGACTCAATGAACCAACTAGCCCTTCGGCAAGAAATCCTACAGGATTTTGATTTCAAGTGCCAATACTGCCCGGCTCAAAGCATACTAACGCCGACGCCTTATCCTGCCTAGGGTCCATTACACCAGCCGACGATGACGTAAAGATGTTTGAACTTCGGCTCAACAGACTGATCAAGACACATCCCTAATTCATGAACACATTTCGCAAAGCAAACATAACTACACAAGACATGATCAGTTCCAGCCAAGAGGCTCGGTTTCCCTTTCACCAGTGACCGCACCTTTCACTTGAACATGACATCCTTTTTTACCGTGATCCACATTCGAATCGGCTACGCCTCGTAGTACCTGGTTCACTTTTTTAAAGTGTGTTGACAGATCGCCACAAGGAGTTAGGACGTAGTGGCCACAAAGAAACCGAGCTGGCGGCTTGCACTCAGTTTTGGTGGTCACACCTCCGTTCATCCGTCCTCATGTTTGCCAGTCCTGTCACACGTGTGCTGCTTTTAAATCCCTTATCCCATCCCCAAGGACGCTCATGCAGCCGCTAATTACTGGGTTGACGGGTGAAAGCGTCGGTCTAGACATTACTGGACCTTTTCCAATGTCAGTACTGGTTTACGAGTATATTTTAGTGGTGATCGATTATTTCACACAATGGGTAAAATTGGTGCCCCTTCTACACCTAGATGTACAATCCGTTACAAACGCCATCACTCGCGAATGGGTTTGCCGTTGGGGCGCAACCATGTCGTTCCATTCAGATTGCGGGCCAAATTTCGAATCGTGGCTATTCTAAGAGGTATCACAACTTCTCAAGGCCCACAAGACTCGTACAACCCACTACCATCCAGAAGGGAAACAGGCCAGTTGAGCGAACTAACCGTACTCTTTCTCTCTCCTAGCATACCGTGGCTCGATCCAATCCACTACGATTTTACGCCGCATTCCTTGAACACAGGGCGCGATTTACGCCTACCAAGTGATTTGACCCATCCCCTACCCACTCCGGACTCGATTCTATCTGAGGACTGTGCACATGTTCGCCATGTTTTTCTACAAGCGCATCATGCAGCCCGTTATTCAATGAAAGCCGCTTCGACACATCAAAAATGAACTATGGCGGTATATTTTCTGGGCAGTCCTTCCGAACGGGTGCTTTAGTTCTGCGTTTCAACACAGTACTGCCCCGTGACGCGACCTCTAAATTCCACCAACTTTGGCGGGGCCCCTCTGTCATTCTAGACACTTTTCTCTCTTCTAGCTTTGTGAACAGGGATGCATCGACTAAAATCTCTCGGTGGACTTGCCTTCTAACTACGCCTCATTAATAGACTACTCACTTTTGGACTATATCGTTTACTATCGCCGAACTCATATTTTCCACACTGTGTCAACTCTATTACATAAAATAAACTTACGCATAATCTTCTACGTTATCTACTGTTATATCCGAAAGTATGACTGGTATTGAGAAACAAGACAAGTTTGAGACAGGCTAACCTGCTTCAGAACCTGATCAACGTGATTGTCAGGAACTTACCTCTGAGTCCTGTTGGAATACAGAAGATACAAGTCAACCTCAGATCTTCAAGTATACCAGTGAGGCTATAGCCGCGTTAGAAGATAACGTGAAAAGCCGCCGAGGAAGTTCATTGGCAAAAGAAGCTACAAAGAAGTCCAAACAGGTTTAAATGCTTTTTTGACTCCGTTCGATTATATTAACATTTTGGAAGCTATCTATTCGATTCTCCATAATCAATGTATATTGAACACGTGCCATTCACCGTGTTCTTGTGCTGCTAAGGGCAAGGTCAGTGACCGCCAAACTTAATATAGTATCCATGCCAAAAATAGTAATTGATAATATTGAACACATTTGCACTGAATACAATTCTGAGAAAGAACGCAAGCTGAACGCACCGAATAACGCTAGTATTCCAGTTGTAATACCTGATTTTAAGGGCACTGTGATGGAGCATTATTAACACCGCGATAGTTATGAATGTCCGAGCGAACCAGATTAAAAACTGGTATTATAATAGAAGTTTTCCAGTAATCGGGAAGAAACCATTTTCGAGAAATACTGAGAATAACTTGCTTAGTAAAGG
>WEDG01001967.1:37500-147130 GCA_017591395.1 Schistocephalus solidus | reverse complement strand
TCCTCTACCGCCGTAAATTGGCGATAGTCCAATGGAAAAAATGTAAGTGGTTGCCTAACATAGATACAGCTTCCTCCGCCACGGCCCTCGTGTCGATCATTCCGAATGTAAGCGTAGCCTAGAATAGAGAGTTCCGAGTCGGATACACAGGGTGTTGCCCATGTCTCTGTAACTATTACAATGTCCGGGCGGTGGATGTAAACCAGAGTCTGGAGCAAAGGCATCTTATTAAGCAGAGATCTGGCTTTGAGGACAATTAGTTTAAGCGGGCACGTTTTTGGTTTCTGAAACGGGACAGTTAGGCTGTCAGGGTGACTGCCTTCGGCCAGAGAAATGCTCTTTTCACTTGAACTATCTGTCCATCCCTTATTTTGAGATTCGCCTCGCCATTGGTCTTTCGTGTTTTCAGTTCTATTATTAGCTGTTGCATTTTCATTCGCTCTTTCAGCCCATATTCCGGTTGAAAAACACTTCAGAATGCGGACCCCGCAGGGTTGATTTTCTCTGTAGCAGGAGCTGTGCCTGCGCTTCGTTTTCCAAGATGATTTTAAGAGGTCTTGGTCGAGGATTTGAATCGGGTGTAGACAGAACCTTCCCTATTCTATATGCCTTGAGAATATGAATGGACTCGCCGTCCGTCAGCAGCGTTTTTGCATACAATTTAAGGAGTTCCAAGTCATGTTTAACTCGCTCCTTTGGAACAATTGAAGCTGACTGCGGGACACCTTTAATGACTACGCCGCAAAAGAAACAATTTTAGCAATAAATGCGCATATTCGTTCAAAACCACTTTTTTAAAAAAAACAATAAAGGATAGGAAGAATATTCAGGAACGACTCAGCCATTTGTAGAAGTGAATGGTCCTGGATAACTTCAGATCTTCAAGTGGTTTTGCACTTTTGGTTCACTGATCCGTTGTTAGTATTTATTGGTGTAGAGGCTGTTTTATTAAGTCAACGAAGGTGATAAACAAATTCCAATTTATGTCTTTTTGTGAGGTAATTCGGCACATGAAAAATTCCCGAAAATTCCAAAGAGCAATTACGTACGTTCAGTTTCAGCTTTAATGTCAGGATCAGAACAAGCGAAGTGTTAACGGTTTTCAAACTGTCCAAGCCGGAGATCAAATAAGATACGTGGTTCCTTGGCACACGATGACCTTGAGTTTTTTTTATAGTTATATTAATGAAGATTGTGTCAGCAGCGCAGCTTGCACCTGGCCCACACATATCGATTGAAATTGTCAGATTTATTACTGTAAACGTTTATTATATTGACATTTTTGCATGTGAATAGGGAGCTCAAGGGCGAATACCTTCTTACCTAAATAAAGTGACTTAAAGTGACTTAATTCTTTCTATTCATTTGAGGTGTGTCTTCAAATCAGAGTGCATATTTGTGCAAAGAATCCGTCAGTTGATGCTTCTATATGCACAAGGAATTTTACTAACATTAACACTTGTGGGACCGTCACGTTTTGAACTTCATGTGTTATTTTTCGTCGGTCGTGATATCACGTTCTCATCGGTTTGTTTATTATGTTAAAACCAATGGCTATGTTTTCTTGCCTGCACTTGATCTTCCAATCTCTGCGTTTACCTAAATTCTGGATCCTCTTTTCAAATAAAGATGGAAGCAGTGAGGCTGAAGATCAACGAGATAATTGTACCAAACTAAATTTTCGATAAATCCACTGAATTTTACTTATGCTTATACTTGCACTTTTCCTTCAGCAGATCCAATCACATATGCACCCTTTGGAGTAATTTTAAACTTTCATTTGTAAATAAATAGCATGAGGAATCTCCAAATTTAAGCATTGACAGCTTTTTCTCAAGCCATTAAATGTCATTGAGCAGGTCGTTATCCAATTCAGTAGAGTTGGTGAAGCAATCAATCGTTAGGTTCATTAGGATGCACGTTTGGCCAATGTTTTCCTCGTTATCTGCCGAAAATACATGTGTGACTTCCTTAGTCTCCTGGGACGAATTTTTTGCTACGATGTCCGCGAGTTTTCTAGATAAGAGATTTGTTATGCTTTCGCTCAGAGCATTAGTGAGGGATGTGTTCCACGCTCACAATGTGCCTTTTCTTAGGATGAAATTAGAATTGCTGTTGATTATGTAAGCACATGTGGCTTGAAGTGCAGGCAGCAATTGAAAGGTCCACATCCTGGATTAAATTTTGCGATGGCTTTTCATAGAATTCAAGGTTTGAGATTAAATTTCCGATGAGTTTGTTGCCTTCTAATATTTTATTTTATTGGCAAACCAAGTATTCCTTTTTTATAAATAACGATAACCCTAGTTTGGATACTCGAACTACGCTAGATGTCCTATTACTTAATGCTAGATCTGTTTTCAATAAGATGGCCCAACTGAGAGCCATTGCTTTCGAGTAAATGCCCGATTTTTTATGTGTAACCAAATCTTGGACCCATCCCTTAATTTCCGACACTATGCTTTTCATAGACCAGTATGATCTGTACCGTCAAGATCGCACTAGTAAGTGTGGTGGTGGTTGGCTTCTCTATGTTAAAGCTTCATTTAAGTATTTCCTGTTTGATCTAGCCAATACGTCATTCTCTGGTAATTACTGCTTCGCATCTATTATCCTGTCGCCCCGGCAAAAGGCGATTCTCGGATGTATTTACAACCCGCCTAATTCATCATCCGATGATGATGCAAAACTTTCTGAAATTTTTTAAATTGGTTTTAGAGTCAATTTTAACATTAAAATAATCGCTGGGGATTTTAATTTTCCTGAAATTGACTGGATTTTTAACTTTTGTCCACCCAGATTTCAGCCTTTTCTCGATACTATTAATTTTTCTAATTGATTTCAGCTTGTCCGTTCTTCAATAAGAGGCAAGCATATTTTAGACCTGATTTTCACAAACGAAATTGCCCGCTCTTCGTTGATTTTAAGCAGAGCCCCTTCCAAAGTACCATACATTAATTCACTGTTGCCTTCCGATTGTTTCATCGAAAAAGGCTAGCACTATTTGTACCTATCATGCTTTTGACCTCGCAGATATGAGCTTAATTAATAACTTTTTGGGCTCATTGGACTGGCAGCATCTCTCGTCCATGAATGATGCAGCAAGTCTTTGTGACTTCAGGTATGTCGTTTCAAATAACATCCTGGAATTTGTGCCAAACAAAATTGTCAAGCCCTACGTTTCGGAATCCACCGTTCCGCACTTTCTTTTGCCACGACTAAAGAAATTGAGGAAGCAATTAAGAGATCAATATATTAGTTCGTTATCTGTACATCTAAAGATCGCAGAGATTTTCGAATTAATCTCTAAGATTCGTCTTGCCCGTGACAGCCAGAGGGAATCTGGTGCACTCAGTGAGCTAAACTCTGCAATATCTGATGCTCAACTGTTCGCAATCGATCCTCCTCTAAATGAGGTTATGAAATTCCTCCAATACTAAAGCTGATAAGAACTCCATTCTCGAAGAATCTGACAAGGCAGAACTGTGAAGTTCGTTCTTTGCAAATCATCTTACGATGGAATCTGAACCGGTTCCGACGTTTCAGGCATCCACATTGAATGTTATCAGCACCATTGATTTCTCCTTAGAACTAATTCGTAAGCAAATATTTCGTCTAAAAATCTCTGAATCTTTGGGGATTGACGGCATTCAAACTCAGATATTAAGAGAGTAAGGAGCTTTCCTCGATTGCTTAGCCATATATTCTCAATTTATCTTCTAAATGGATTCTTTCCTGACTCATGGAAGGCATCTATTAATCTTCCTGTCTTCAAGTTGGGATCTCGATCGGACGTAAATAATTATCAAGGCGTTCACAAACCCCAGTTCTAGCAAAACTTCTTGAAAAAATTATTTTTTATCAAATTCTCGACTTTTGCCTAGAAAATAAGCTCTTAAGCGACTCGCAATATGGTTTTCTACCTAAGAGATCATTCGAAGTGTGTCCTTTAGCTTTTTTTACCTCGCCACTTCCCTTCGTAATGAGCAGCAGTCAGTGGTTGTGATCTACTTTGACCTGAGCAAAGCCTTTGACAAGGTCCCACACTGACGTCTTCTGGTGAAACTGGAAGCCCTAGGCATCCGGCTTCCTCTCCTTGACTTCATTGGTTCCTCTTTCTTACCGCAGTCAGAAGGTCATAGTAAATAATAGCTTTTCGACGCCTCAGCCGACCACTAGTGGCAATTTTCCAGGCACGGTTCTAGGTCCCCTTCTCTTCATTCTGTTCATAAACGAAATTTCAGCTTTACTCACAAATTCACAAAAGTTCATTTACGCTGACGATCTCAAGTGCATTTATTCATTTTCTAAAGACTACCAATAGTTGCGTTGACAAAATCAACACTGATCTACTTATGCTCTCACGTTGGAGCTCTAGTTGGCAGATGAAATTTTCTGCAGCCAAGAGTAGTTTCATATATTTTGGCCCCGCAAAGCTTCCTCGACCCCAAGTATTTCGAAAAAAGTACAATTTTAGAACGATCAATCATAAGAGACTTAGTTCTAGGTTACACGGATAAACAAGCATTATCGCCTCATGCAGATCGAATTTCTGCAAAGGTTGCACAGATATGTGGTTTTATATCACATAATTTCTTCCTTCCGGAAATAAAATTACACCTGTACCTCATGTTTGTTCTTCCTATCCTAGAATACTGCTGTCCGCTCTTTGGGCTGATAAATGCCTCTGACCGCAGAAAGATTGAAAAAGTTCAGATGGTTTTTACTCGGAGAAGATTTTCTCTTCCTGGATCCAGTATCTCTTATACGGATAGATGCCAGTTAGCAAACATTAAATTTCTTTGGGTTAGAGGATTCGAAGCCGATCTCAGTTTCCCGTTTCACGTTAACTCTAGCCCAAATCTCCCACGCATTAACGCTCTCACTCCGGTAGCTTGACCCTATGTCACTCGTTATTCCTCCATGATCATTTCACCATCCCTTAGCTCCACTTCTAATCCTTCTCAGTTTTTTTGCCTCCAAATATGCTTTCATCTGGAATAATCTTCCACTGCAAACTAGGTTGTCGTCTACATTATCTATTTTAAAAACCAAATTACGCGAACATTGAACTTTGGAAGATGTAAAGTCCTTATTGTCTGTTTCCCTCCCAAACTCGCAACTTTGGGATTTTTCAAAGGGTCCTCCTGGTATTTGAGACAGCTCCCTTGATATTATATTGGTCTCTAAAAATATTTCCATCATCCTCTGCAGAGTCAATCTTTGCATTCACTTTTTCGTGCCTCTTTTTAAACAAGCATTACCAACTCTTGACAACCTTGAACTTTTTCTCCGATTTCACAACCCTGACGATGGTCTCCAGGATCAGTTGATGATTGAGGCGGGTTCTGATTGTTTCGCTTCTTTGTTGGTGGACTATGCAGTCAGCAAGGTCGCATCTCAATGATGATCTCGTGATCTCTACTCACCCCTCTTCGTTTTGACCCTGGTGTCCACGATGAGTTCCTCCCCGCTCATCTCCACTGGGGGTTATAAACGGTAGCTCTGACTGCTATATTTTCTCTCACCTGACAAGGAGTGTTCCGAGCCCTCATATGTCGTCAGCAACATCACAAACTATCCCATTGCATCTAGTTATTAATTTTTTAGTGAAGCAGATTTTTCTCCTAGATTTTTTTAATTTGCGGCTCGCCAAACTCCGCCTCCGATTTAACCGTAGAATATTTTTACTGCTTCTTTTCTAGTTCACCGTTTATGCCAAAAATTGTTAACTTTTGTTTTAAAAATGTCAAATCGTTCTGAATCGCATATGCTTACCATACTACTCGTTTCTGCTGTTCATATGGATGCTCACATAGTGCAGCAATTGTCCACTTTGTATTGATTTAAACCACGATACTACGTTTTTAATGATGGGGCCCTCTGGGCCTTAAATAAAAAATTTATTTATTTATTTAATCAAAAATGCTTTAAGTATTTTCTTCTATCATTGGAGCTTTAATGTGAATTGACACTAGTTTATTCAATTGAGAATTTCTTGAAGCGCATGGATATTTCATGCAGAGAACGCTAGGAATAAAAGCATGCTCTGTTCATTGATTTCCTTTTCTTTGGATTTTTCAAGCAGTTTTGGAAGCCCTCTGTGTAAGGATGCAACATGAATAACTATACTTTTTGTCGTGCTTATCTTAAATAGCCTTTTCTTAACCACGTTCACCACGAAATCATATATCTTGAGTTCATCGAATATAAAGTCGGTATCTTGTTTAATTGTGGTGAAGAGAGATTTAAGTCACTTTAAGTCACTTTAATTGAGGGAAGTAGGCTTACGCCCTTGAGCTCCCTATTCACATGCAAAAATGTCAATAGTACAAACGTTTACAGTGATATATCTGACTAATAAAAATGTAGGGTCATCGATATGTGTGGGCCAGGCGCAACCTGCCACTGTTTACACAATCTTCATTATATTGACAATAGTTTCTCAGAAAATGAGTATCTAGTTTGAATTTAAATGTGTCAGCAGTTTCTGAAAGGACCACCTCGTCAGGGAGTCCGTTCCATGCTCCAACTACCCTCTGCAAAAAGACGTTCCCACGGACTTCCGTGTGGACAAACATCCTCTGCAGTTTAAAGAGATGACCCCGCAGATGTTCCGTCCCAGCCAATTCGAAGAAGTCAGCCAATTCTACAACATACTCGCGGTTTCTGACAAGCCAGTAGGTTTGGATGAGGTCACCGCGTAGTTGTCTGTAATTTAGAGGGAAAAAATCAAGTTCAACCAGTCTGGCTTCGTAAGGCAGATGACTAAGATTCTTGACTATCTTCGTAGCCCTCGCCTGCACTCGTTCCAGCTGTAGATAATCCTTTTTAAACCACGGACGCCAGGCCTGGATGGCATATTCCAAGTGAGATCGAACAAATAACCCGTAGGTTTTTCGGAAGAGTTCCTTATAAATCTGCACAAATCCACGTCTGAGCGCAAATAAGACCTGTGTAGCGCGTTTAGCTGCCTTTAAACACTGTGAAGATGGTTTAAGTGAGGAGTTTATTAGAACACCGAGGTCCTTCTGTTCCTTAACAATTGAAAGGGGCTGCCCATTGAGAATGTATTGGTAGGAATCATCCTCCTCTCTGGTCCTTCTGGTACGCAGTCTTAGGACCACACACTTCCCAACCTTAAAATTTAAGAGCCAACGAGCAGACCAGCTGCTAAGACGGTTGAGATTCTCTTGAAGTGCGTGCCTATCGAAATCAGATCTGATGACCCTCTACAATTTAACATCATCTGCAAACATGATGGCGCTGCAATCCAGGTCGTCAACACAGTCGTTGATGTACACTTAGAAGAGTAATAGCCCTAATACCGAGCCTTGGGGGACACCACTTAGAACTGGAGTAGGTGTTTACTTCGAGGTATCGACACACACAGTTTGCAATCTATCTGTAAGAAAGTCTGCGATCCATGTCAGCAGCATTCCTCTTATGCCGATTTCAGATAATTTGTAGATGAGACGTTTGTGTTGGACCCTGTCAAACGCCTTCTTGAAATCAGTGTTTATGACGTCAACCCTAACATTTTCGTCCAGTGCACGAGTCCACTGCTCTGTGGAGAGTAATAAACTAGAAATACAGGAGCGATTCTGTCTGAAGCCATGCTGGAGATCTGAGAGTAATTGGTTTTCCTCAAGGAACTTCTTTGTTGCCTTCTTGATTATTGTTTCCATTATTTTACAGCAAATGGAGGTAAGGCTGACCGGCCGATAATTGTTGAGATAAGATCGAGCACCACTCTTGTATATGGGGTATATATTTGCTGCCTTCCATTCGGATGGCAGTTTCCCTGATACACTTTAATGAAAGCTTTTTGGGGTTGTTAGCGAATTCCACGCAAGAGCAGTCTTTCGGGGTTTTCCTTATAAGCACGACTGCAAAGCACGTTTTGAACACATGTAGAAAATATTGAAGCTACATTTATTCCTTGTTAATTTTTCAAAACTTGACAAACTGACAATAAGTGGCACGTTATGCGTTCCCGCGAACGATCCTTGAGATTCTTTACTTGTTTAACCTGTTAAATCATACAGCTCTGCCTTATGCCCAACTCAGTTGCCCACACATTCACAGCAGTTTTATTCAGGAGGCCACATTTCTTATGGTCGCGACTATTGATCTGGAACGTTTTTATAAATGAATAAATAAATTGTATATTTAAGGCCCAGAGAGCCCCATCATTACAAACTTAGTATCACGGTATAAATAAATGCAAAGTGGATAATTGCTGCATTATGTGAGCAGCCATATTAACAGCAGAAAAGACTAATATGGTATGCATATCCGATTCAGAACGATTTGCCATTTTTAAAACAATAGTCAACAATCTTTGACATATACGGTGAACTAGAAAAGAAGCAGTAAAAAAACTCCTACGGTTAAATCGGAGGCAAAATTCGGCGAGCCGCTTAGTTAAATACCAAGAGAAAAAAACTGCTTCATTAAAATATTAATAGCTAGATGCAATGGGATAGTATTGTGATGTTGCTGACAAACTATGATGGTTTGGAACGCTCCTTGGCGTGTGAGAGATAATATAGCAATCAGAGCTACTGTTTCTAACCACCAATGGAAGTGAGCGATGAGGGACTCATCGTGGACACCAGTGTCAAAACGAAGAGTGAGAGTAGACGTCATGAGATCATCATCGAGATGGGACCTTGCTGACTGCATAGTCCACCAACAAAGAGGCGAAACCATCAGAACCCGCCTCAATCCTCAACTGATCCTGGAGACCATCGTCAGGGTGGCAAAATTGGAGGAAATTATCAAGGTTGTCAAGAGTTGGCGATGCTAGTTTAAAATGGGGGACGAAAAAGTGAATGCAAAGATTGACTCTGCAGAGGATGATGGAAATATTTTTAGAGACTAATATAATATCAAGGGAGCTGTCTCAAATACCAGGAGGACCCTTTTCAAAATCCGAAAATTGCGAGTTTGGGAAGGAAACAGACAATAAGGACTTTATATCTTCCAAAGTTTAATGTTTGCTTAATTTGATTTTGAAAATAGCTTATGTAGACGACAACCTAATTTGCAGTGTAAGATTATGTCAAATGAAAGCATATTTGGTGGCAAAAACTGAGAACGATTATTTGTAGATCTAAGGGGTGGTAAAATGATCATGGAGGAACCAGTGGAGTCATGGAGATGATGCCAGATGTCAAGAGCTTCCGGTTTCGTTATAAGACGTCTGTGCGGTAGTTTATTAAATTTTTTGCGTAGGTCAAAGTTTATCACAACCACTGATTGCTGCTTTTTGCAAAAAAGTAAAGAGATTCAGAAAAGCTATGTGACACACTTCGTATGATCTTCCAGGTAGAAAATCATGTTTTGGGTCGCAAAGAAGCTTTTTTTCTAGACCAAAGTGAAGAATTTGATTAAAAATAATTTTTTTAAGAAGTTTTGCTCGAGCCGGGGTTTTGTGAACGCCTTGATAAATATTTACGTCTGACTTAGATCCCGACATGAAGACAGGAGGAATAAAGGATGTCTTCCATGAGTCGGGAAAGAATCCGTTTGAAAGCTAAAATTAAAATATATGGCTAAGCAATTGGGGGAAGCTCGGCACTCTCTTGACAACTGACCTTGGAATCCTATCAGTCCCCGAAGAGTGCGAGTATTTAAGACAAATTATCTGCTTACGAATTAATTCAAGTGAGAAACCAATTTTATTGATAACATTGAATGAATATGACTGCAATGACCAAACTGGTTCAGATTCCGTCGTAAGATATTTTGGAAAGGAAGCTCTAAAAAGTTCAGCCTTACCAGAGCTTTCGAGAACGAAGTATTAATCTTCATTTATTAATGGGGGATTTCATAACCTCGTTTAGAGGGGGACTGACGACGGAACAGATTAGCAACAGAATTTGTAGAGTTTAGCTTGCTGAGTGCGCAATGATCCTTCTGCCTGTCACGTGCAAGACGGATTTTAGAGGCTAATTCGAAAATCTCTGCGATACTTAGATGCACAGATAATGAATAAGTAGATTCCTCTTTCAACTGCGTCCACAATTTCTCTAGTCTTGGCAAAAGAAAGTGAGGAACGGTGGATTCCGAAGCGTTGGGCTTAACAATTTTAGTTCACACAAATTCCAGGATGTTTTTGGAAACGACCTACATGAAGTTACATGGATTTGCTACGTCTTTCGTGGAGGAGAGATTCTGCCAATCCAATAGGTCTAAAAAGTTTCAAATTACGCAAATATCTGCGAGGTCAAAAGCATGATAGGTACGAATGGCACTATCCCTTTTTCGAAAAAATACAAGTGGAAGGCAACAGTGAATTAATGTATGGTCACGTTGGAAGAGATCCTGTTTAAAGTGAACGAAGATGGATCAATGGTGGTTGTGAAAATCCAGTCTAAAATATGATTGTCCCTCGTTGGATAGGGGACCAGCTGAGACCAGTTTGCAGGCAAACGTAATTCTACTTGAGCAGTGGTCAAATGACTGGCTTATGCCGTTCAAAGGGAAAAATTGGAACTCCTTAAGATTTTGAAGCACCAGATCTCCGAACAGTATGGTCTACCACCTGTATGGCATACCACTGCAAGTGGTAAACTACCAGAAAGATCTGGGTTTATCGATCACGAATTCAGTCAAACCTTTACTCAATTTCTCATAGGTGGCTAAGTTGGTTATGTCAGTCCTATACCTCATCAAAAGTGCGTTCACCTTCTTTGATGAAGACTGCTTCTCAAAGGTCTTCCGAACTTTTGTGCCACAGTAACTGGAGTTTGCCACTCAAGCTAAGAGACTGTGGACCACTAAGGACCACAGTCTTTTGAAAAAAAATTCAATGGCACGAAACCAAACTTGTAACCGGACAGGGCTGAATACCCTACGAAGCCTGATAAGCTAATGTCGACATTTTCCAATTGACTTACAGGCAACTAATCGGCAAAATAAGACAAACGTTCCGCATCATATGCGGTCAGGACTGCTGCCTTATACCCGGAGACTTTTTTGAACAAACAAAAAACTAACCTACGTGCGACTGATGCCAGGCTGGACACACGGAAGTTCTTTTTCTCCAGCAGAGGGGATGAAGTTCGGAATGCCTTGCCAGAGGATATTGTTATGTTAACATCAGTGGAAGCTTTCGACCGGAAATTGGATCAGCACTGTAGTACTCAACACGAAGCCTTCCAACTGCTCTCATTCCGAGGACTTTTATTATTGTTCATAATATTATTTGCAATATTTAAGTAAAGTTTGTTTATGAACATATTTTTCTCCCCTATGTGCACATTCCTTACTGAAATTCCTCATACCGCCTGCAGATCCGAACTCATTCTTCTTGCCCTATATCTTACGTGTGCTTACAGTATCTACTGTATTACGCGCAATCCTGCGCACATATGTTTCCGAATACTGCAGTCGCACGAACAAGTACATATATCTTTACAGTTTTGGAGATTTCCCCTGCAATTTTCCGATGCTCCATTTACTAACTTTTTTACATGCTGCTGCTGTCTGTAACAAAAAGTGAGTTCAAAGTTAACCACATATAGTTCCCTTAAATCAACTGAACTGAAATGAACATCAGATCGAGATCTTGCCTTGAAAACTGTAAGTAGGATTGAATAAATAACTAAGAAACCTATGAGGTGCTGATTCTTGTTAAACAATCCAGTTCGGAATACCATCCATTCCCAAACACTGAGAATTTTTTAAATGACTTATTTGTTCGTGAATTAGATCTGAAGAGATTCAAATTGTATTGAGTATTCTTTCGGAAATCGGAGGACAAAATGGAATTGGTCCGGACCCAGTAGTCAGATGCTTTGTAAAGAGTGCACCAAACAAGTCCGCCTTCTCATTCTTACCTATAATAAATATTTTGTTTTCATAAAGCAAAGGAGGAATTTCGTGATCACGCTTAGAGGAAGACCGATGACGGAAGATTTTACCAACCAAATTAACAGGGTTCGGATCACTGAGTGCAAGTGATTCTCTCAGCCTGTCTCGCAATTGACGCTTCATTGACGCCATTTAAATTATTGCTCTGATTCTGAGATGCACAGATAAAAAAAAGAAGAAGACTCACGCCGCTACCGTCTCAGCGTTTTAGTCGGTTTTTAAAAAAATGGTAGGAAGAAGGGAATCCGAAAGGCTAGGCTTGAGACACGAATTCTAAGATATCTATGGAAACATACAACACGACGTTACAAAGAACTCTTGCATGATTGCAGGAGAGAAAGGCATGCCAATTCAATGATCTAAGATAGTTGTTTTTAACTCGTCTAAGAAATCATATTTAAGGTAAGTCTGAACTATGCTGGTCTCTTACGAAAAGGCTACCGGTAGACAACCGTAAACTAAGACAAGGTCACTATCAAAGAGTTCCTTTTTGTAATCCACGAAAAGAGGAGCAACATCATTGGTTAAGTTTAGATCTAGAATGTGATTATCTCTTGTTGGAGAACGTACAAGCTGAGACCAATTAGAAAAGTTGATACTATCTTGGAAAAGCTGAAATCTAAGCGGACGAATATTCGAAAGCCAACCTACTTCAGGGAAGTTAAAATCTCCAGCGATTATTTTGACATCGAATGTGGATTCCAAAACTAATGTAAAAATTTCGCGAAGTTTTTCATTGTCATTGGCTGATGGTCTTGGAGGAAAATAGGTGCCTCTGCGAATAACCTTTCCTTGTGGCAAGAGAATACTGAAGGCGAGGCAGACATTTTCACAGAATAAATGGGCATTCATTAGAAGGCCAAGCGCTTTAAAGAAAATCTAACGTAAAGAAGGCAACTGCCAGCCCGCCTAGTTATGCGGTGTTGACGGTAGAATTAAAAATCATCGATGAACAGAAATAATAAGGAATTAGGGGATGTGCCCTGGATAAGGCTATGCATATGGCGCATCGTTCGAAATTGGTTTCGAATTTTGAGTTTTTCGAGCCTATGAGTTTTTAGTCTCTACCTTAATGTAGAAGACACAGTGTTTGGAAATTATTAAAGGATTTTCGGTATATTTTACCGAGTTTGGACATAGGAACTTGGACGTAAGGATTCTGTAGCTTTGAAAAAAATCCACTGCAGCGGAT
Source organism: Schistocephalus solidus (assembly GCA_017591395.1). NCBI lineage: Eukaryota > Metazoa > Platyhelminthes > Cestoda > Diphyllobothriidea > Diphyllobothriidae > Schistocephalus > Schistocephalus solidus. Next base: position 134,055 of record WEDG01001967.1, on the reverse strand, counting down.
TCTTTCCTGTCCCAGGATTTATCGAAACGGGAAGTTCAAGCTGGAATCTTTGCTCCTTTCCGAAACTCACGCTGACTGTGTGCTCCGTGCATCTGTTCTCAATCGTGGAAGGGGTTCAAACCAAAGGCTGAATCAGTATATCTTCATATTCTTGTATACTTGTGCACATCCTGATTTAGTTATATTCTAGAATATAATTACCGACTCTCCGTTAATTTTATGGCAATTCTAAAATCAATCGCATTTGCTTTTTATCCTCATAACTATGCAGTACACATGTGCCTTAAATTTGTATCCACGAAAAATTGATCCACAACCTGGTTTCGAGCATGCGCTGCAAAATCGCGTAGGACTGACTACTGATGCCTCTAACCAGTCGCCCACATCAACAGGGGTTTCGATCAGCAAATTAATACACAAGCAAAAATTAATGGTAACTATCGCTAATCTGCTAATTGTTCACCTCCCGCTTAAACGGGCAATAAGCCTAGTAAGCTTACTAAATCTAGCTAATGAAGTTGGAACTTTTATGGGGTGTTTCAGCCTCCTACAGAAATATTTAGGGATGGAGCAGGAGGTAGCCAATCTAAAGCAAGAAATAGACAACTAAAATAGATGTATTTCTCGTCCGCCTGTTAAAAAGCACCTATCGGTACAACATTTACCGCAAATAAATTTCGTATGCATATATAGCCTCTTCAAGCATACCTAAAAGTCACATATATGATATTGTGTCTAGCGATCCCAGTAAACCAGAGGATGTTTCGTTAGTTCGAAAGGGAGTCCCATCTTGTCCTTGCTCCAAGCCATCTTCACTTAGCCCAGGAAGCATCAGCAATGACCTGGCTTTTCAACCCAGCGCTGCATCACTGCTGGACGCTGCACCAAAATGCGATGTTGAAGAGGTTAGTGCGTTTGTAAAGCCAAAGATGATAAGGGCTAAGAATACCAGGTCGTTCATGGATTTGGCTCCAGACAGCCCAATTCCCGGTTCATCTGACTTATCGGACCAAATGAACTGGATATAAGTACCCGCTTAGTTGAAAGATCTGAGTTGCAAACGGGTGCCCGATTGAGTCAAAAAAGAGCGTAGTTATAAAATGGGTTCCAGGGTCAGCGTCAGTAATTCCAAAAAGCGAGTTAAACATGACTTAGATTTAGAATTTATTTAGAATTTAGAATTTATATTTGGTGAGCACCGGCAAGGCACTGTCTAAGCGAACATTAGTAACGAAATAAAGTTATGACAATGTGTGCAGATAAAATGTACAAATACATAACTTGTCCTGCTATGTCAACAGTTAGCGATGTTTTAAAATTAATGGTGAACTAAAAAAAATAGGCAATGAAAAAAACTCTTTCCATGAAAATGGAGGCAGAATTCAATAAGCCTTCATTTTTGAATAGAAGCTAGGAGAAAAAAACTGCTTAGTAAAAAATGGTCAGGTGGTAGAGTAGGGTAATACGGTAGTAGCATTTCAGAATAAGATGATTAAACGTCGAGGTGATTCGTTCTTGATCACTTAGGCGTATGAAACAAAATCTCACGAAAATGCGTCAATGAACTTAAGTCCTCAGCATCTTAGGATCCAGAATTGAATTCTAATGATTGTTAGCATCCAACGTGGAGGATGCAGGGGGGAGGTATAATAAGTGAAGAATCTCTTCGGTTATAAGGAAGACTAACGTGGGTAATGACAGAAAGCTTGGGGAGTGTTGAATTATTATTTTGTCGGAAAAAATGACAAATGTCTGCTTCAAGTCTCCTGACCCAAAGACATTTTAGCTTCATTAGCTGGCATCTTGTTGAGTAGGAAGTAGGAGTTTTTTATGAAATGTCTTTGGACATTTTCAATTTTTGAACGGCTAGATTCGTTCATTAAACCAAAGAAAGGACAGCGAAATTCAAGAATGGGAAATACAAACATACGATAAAGTCTTTATTCAATCTCAGGAAGGTAGAAATTATAAGAAATAAAGCCGCAAATCTGAGCAGTTTTGCCCGTTATTCTATCGGCATGAGGCAAAAGATCTAATTTATTGGTGTAGCTTAAACCCAAGTCCTTGATGGAGGAACATTCAATCATATGGCAACCTTTAAAGATAAGAGTTTGCGGCAGCCTTACAGGCCCAAAACTCAGGTAGCGACACTTAGTAGGTGACAACTCCATTAGCCATGTGGAGCTCCAGGCCGAAAGAGCGCCTAAGTCTGAATGAATTTGTCGGTCGTAGACTTAGAGAAGGAATACACGCATTTGAGGTCATCACCATAAATAAAGATTGAAAATGTTTAACTATCGATGAAATATCATTTATATACAGTAAGAACAACAAAGGACCTAATACGGTACCTTGAATGACACCACTAACAATCGGGGTAGCACTTGAGTATGAGGACCCTACTAAAACTTTTTGCTTTCGATCATTAAGGTATAATCTAATAAAGTCCGTAAGGGGACTACGAAATCCTATAGCTTCTAGTTTAGCTAGAGGTCGTTTATGAGGCACTTTATAGAATGTCTTACTAAGATCAAAATAGATAACTACCACAGAGAGATGATCATTACGAAGAGAGGTTAGTATATTAAGAAAAGACATGTGGCAGGTTTCACAAGAACGGTCCGGTAAGAAGCCGTGTTGGAAAAAGTTGATAATTTTGATTGCTTATGCAAAAAAATCCGTGATTTGTTTTGAAATTAGGTTTTTGAAAAGTTTAGAAAGAGAGGGCGTTTTATGAACACCGCGATAGTTATGAATGTCCGAGTGGGAACCAGATTTAAAAACTGGTATTATAATAGAAGTTATCCAATAATCGGTGAAGAAACCATTTTCGAGAAATACTGAGAATAATTTGCTTAGTAAAGGTGGAAAATCCCTTAACTGTTTAATAAGTGCGTTTGGAATGTTATCAGTTCCAACCGAATGTGAATTTTTTAGGTAAGCTATTTCCTTTTGAAGACATGAAGCCGAGAAATTAATGGTTGTATGCAAACAAGTTGACTACCGTTACCGTGTCCATCCTCTTTCTCAAGGCATAGAGAATAGGGAAGGTTCGGTCAGCACCCGATTCAAATCCTTGACGAAGCCCTCTTAAAATCCTATTGGATAACGAGGCACAGGCAGAGCTCCTGCTACAGAGAAAGACAACATTATGGTGCCTGTTTCAGTGTCTTCTTTAGACCGTCTTGGGAGTTCTGACCATGGAATAGTTTTTTTACACTAGAACTCGAGGCTGACAACACGTTTTCCCAAAAATAGTTTTTCCGTTATTTCCAATCAGTAGATATAAGGGAATTACTGACACATCTTAATTCCCACGATTGGAGTAACTTCTCTGTTTGTATATGATTGCTTGTACTGATACATTGTTCCAAGTTCTTGGTGCAATCGTTTCCCGTTTTGTTGCCCGTAAGAAAAAATTAATTTCAAGGATGTAGTCTACCTACCTTTACCATTCCGCTGTAAACTGCGTAGACTCTCCTGTCGTTTTTCATCTACAAAACGACACTAACGTTCTGCCCTTGAGCCAACTAATCTTAGAACAGGCTAAGAAGCTGCTTAAAGGAAAACTTGTGGCTGATGAGCTCGCCTTTTCCGAAACTCTTTTCACGCGCAGAGAAGGGAAAAACGCCGCAACCCATAGTCCGAGATGCCTAAGAAAACCACATAGTTGACGTTAATTCGACGACTGATATATTCAATGCATTCTTTTCCCACACTTTTAGTGAAAATTCTTTCGCACTCATTCCAAACGTCCATGCTTGTACCGGTACCATCCTCGTTACGATATTTTTTACCCTCTGGACGTGACCATAACCATTCTCCGTTTTCGTAAATCTTACATGGCTGAACCAACTGCTGTCACGGTCAGCGTTCTAACGGCTGATGCAAATGATATAATTCCGTACCTTCTGTATAACATATTTAATCTTGCCCTTGAAAGCGAAACCTTCCCAATTTTATGGAAGGAATCCCACATTCTGCCTATACCCAAACACGGCTTATCAACGTTTTCTGATGACTTTAGGCCAATAAATACACTTCCCACAGCATCGAAGATGTTAGAGACCTCGATCAGAGAAAAGATGATGCGTCACCTAACAGAGAATAACCTACATAATAAGGGTTAGCATGGGTTCCTCGGAAAAAGATCTTTTGACACCGACCAGCTCCCTTTCTTTGAACATGGGCCACAATCTGGAGACAGCGGTTTTCCACTTTATATCGTTTTTTTTCGATTTCACGAAGGTATTTGATCATTTTGACCATGATCGCCTTCTGCTGAACCTTGCTTCCTTCGGCATAGATAACAAGCTTAAAAACTTAAAATCCTCCTATTTGAATGCTCACACACAATGAGTTAAAAGTTCCGTTATTATCTCCAACTCCACACATGTGAGGAGTGGAGTTTTTCAGGTTAGCGTGCTTGGCCCAGTCATATTTTGCCTTTTTGTCAACGATGTTTCTGATAGTTTTCAGTGCGGTAGGCCCTTTATATACTCCAACGATTTCAAAGTTGCCTATCAACATAAACCAGCTGATCACAACACCGTACTTGTGCTCTTTAAAAAGGATCTTCAGGCCTTCATTCAGTGGTGTTGCACATGGCACCTTTCACTTTCTTGGTAGAAATGCTCCGTTATGATTATTGGCGACAAGCATCAATCCCCAGCTAAGCATAGACGGTCATGACCTAACTCTGCCCGGAGTTATAAAAGATCAGGGCGTATCATATTCTAGTAGTCTTAATCTGTCAGAGCACTGTGCTCTGATTGTTTGGAAAGCACGCCGAACTACTGGTTTTATTCTCAGAAATTTAAAAACCATAAATATAAGAACCAACCTGTATAAAATTTATGTCAGATCTAGTCTGGAAATCTGCTCGTTTCTAATCAGCCTTCTGCATGTTAGTAAACGGAAGAAGATAGAAGCAGTAAAGCATTTCTTTACTAAAAGCAATTTCTCTTCAGCACACTGAAAAATGTTCTAGCAAAAATGCTGTGAGCTTACTAAACTGGACCCATTGTGGCTTCGCAGATTACATAAGGGACTATTTTTACCGTTTAATCTTTTAAACAGTTGAATCTTTAACTGCCTTAGTACTCTGAGGCAGCTCGACCACTCTCGGTGCACCAGTAATCTAGATGTCTTTCTATTTCTTCGTCTGGCATGCACAGTTAGATACCGTCAGTTTGTTTTTGTAATCGCTAAAGCAATCTGAAATAAGCTACCCAGAGGTATCAAAATTCAGCAAAGCTATCCTTTGTTTAAGAGAGCTGTCATAAGTTTTCTATATTCAGGACACCGTCAATGAAGCTTGGCTGTTGACCCGGTGGAAGCTCTCTTCCGTTCTAATGGCATTCGCGGACTCTGAATCCTGTGCCAGGCTTCATGCTGAGGATGATATTGGTGGCTCTGCAGTCCGTAATCGACTTATTCCTCAGGCAACAGTGAGTTATCGTTACCCGACACACCTGTTTCTGGTGCATGATACCGGATCCAAACCACTGAAGGGAAGAAGGAGTACACTGTGCACCTGTGTTTACCCCTCCCCATCCCGAACTTTAATCACTCAATAAACTGCAGTTTTATTCTCCTGAATAAACTTGAAATACCGATCAGGAATTTTTTAAATGTCAGCTCGACCGTATAATGTATATCTCTTTGCAACTTGACTTTAAATTTGTAATAAATAAATAAATTTTAAAAAGCATACGTCCTTTCGAGACCAATGACTCTGATTTAGTCGATCTCTTTTTTAACAGCAATGACATTCATAAATATAATATTTAATGTGCTCTGAGCAGCATTGGTATGGTCATTGTCCGTTTAAAAAATATATCGTAGGTGTATAAGTAGGTTCTTATTTGTTTTTGTTTGATGAATAGAAACTACCATCGGGTCCAGAGCTATTGGCATATGGAGAGTCAGCAACAGAAGTCCGAGAGGCAGGTCTAAAACACGTAGCGATTCATCTTTCAGATATTGGAATGCTAGGAAACTTATAACTGGAGTAATTCGATTGGCAACACCTTTTTAACGGAGAAAGATAGAAGGAAGATAGATAATATTGGGGGACGGCCGGCAGCTATATGGATTAAGTTATGGGAAACCAGATTTACTATGAAAGCTAACGGAGTTGGGGTTACCCATGTGAAAACTACTGGCCTTGGATGTTGGGAAGCCGGTTCAAGTGGGAGTGCAAATGCCTGGGGACAATTAACAAAGAGACCGTTTGCAGGATATATAATAGGACGTTCATTAGGGTCCGGTTTGCATAATAAGTAATTATTCCGAAAAATAATTGGATCTTTCTTTTGGGTCAGATTCAGAGTCAGCTTTTGTATCACGTTCTACTGACGTCATGCCTGGAAAACTTTGAAGAACTTTGAGAACTTCGTTGAGATGGCGAAACTGTCGGTCTGGATGATGCAGACGGTTTCACGGATGTTTTAGGGGGATACAAGTAGAATTAGAAACGATAACTGGGATGGGGCTAAGGTGGGGATAGGCGAAGGTGGAAGTTGGTTTGAGTGAGTGGTAGAGGTAGAAGTGAGGGGTAGTAGGTTATCTGATTTCCCAGGGTAGGAGTAGCTAACCCGTTTATTGTCTTGTGAGCAGATTCAGGGGCATTTGGCTGAGAAGACGAGGGTTATTTTAGAAAGAGGATCAAATTCTTCGCTACATAGGGGTGAGCTCACGACAAAGGAAAATTTTCGCGTTTTCCAGATATTCCGGAACGAGTTGTTGATCGGCAAAAATTGAATCAACTTAAATTCGGCAAAAGCTTTTAAATAAAATTTGCGGTTTTTGCTATGGGACGATAGATATTTGGCATCTGATATTTTATAGTTACATCCACAAGAGCAAAGGAAATCAAATATAACATTAATCGGTCGTTCGGTTGTAGGAATATTTTTTAACAGACAATAACGTGTTATTTTTGGCTATCGCAGGATTCACTGGCGACCACGTGAACACGTGCGTTTAGATTTTATATGCATCAGCGGAACACCTGAGATGTTTACATCGAAAAATTTTCCCAATATTGAGATCAGTGCCAAATTTCAGCATAAACTCGTGACAGTTGTATAATACAGACATGCAAAGCTGCCAAGCATTAACCAGGGAGGACGAATGGCTATAACTGCTTTCTAGCCTCAATGCACTTAAGCCACTTGAAGGTTCAGAGGCTGAGGCCTTTCGATGAACGATGACCCATGTTCTTATCATAGTTCGAAATAAAACGCAGTAGATTAATTAAAGCTCGGATGAAATCTGCTTGCAAAATTTCAGCGAGGATTTAGCGTTTAAAAACTTTACTCCTTTGAAAACCGTAAGGATCGCAAATTAAGAATTGCAGAAAGTAGTTGAAATGCAGCAGGCAAAATAAAGTGAAACAAAAAGTGAGAATGGCAACCAATTATCCTAAAAAAGGTTTGCGTTTATAGAAATGTATTCAAAAAACAGGGGCTAAAAAGTCTTATAGTCTCCAATAAAAATCGCTTTATAGATTATTGTCCACATATCCTCGAATTTAAAAGCAATCGCCTTTGACCTACACCTTCCTTATACCGCAACGATGATGCCACTCCAGTGCTCGTGTAGCACGAACAGACAGAGCTGCGCGTCACCCATTGTACAGTGTTACTGAGGCCAATAAGACAGAAGGTTTTCAACCCAAGTTGTATATACTCTTTGCACCCTCATGCAATCTATGACAAGCATTCAATTTAGGAATTGTGAAAAGCTCTCTAGCAGCCAGTAAATAATATCGGTCTGAGTCTTTTATTAAGGTTCAAGGAAACTCATTGACAGTAAGGGTTTATGACGGAGCCCAAACCATCATTGGGAGACATGTTAGTTTTTATACTCAGGGACAAGCAATGTTAGGGACGCCAGCTTTTTGAGAAGTCACAATATTTACGCAGATTGAGGCCTTCCCAAATCGTTGAAATTTTTGGATGATAACTAATACAAAACCTAGCATATTGTGCAAATTTTAGCTATTTGATGACTAAAATAAATTGTGCAACAATGAGTAAATAAAAATGGTAGAAAAACATAAGCAAACGTGCAATCAAGCAAGGAGTTACAATTGAAACTTATACTTACTTCCTTTTAATGCATGGAACGCGTACTTGTGTCCAAACATAACTAATTGTGCATTTATTTATTTATTTATTGCCAGTTTACAGGCAAAGTCAAAAGGGATATATACAGTAGGGGGTCAAGCTGACAGTGAAAAAAACTCCTGATCGTTCTTTAAAGTATTTTCAGGAGAAAAACTGCAGCTTGTTGAACAGGGTAAAGTTTAGGACAGGGAAGTGTTGACACAGGTGCACGGTGTAGTACTTCTCCTTTCGGTGTTGTGGATCTGGTCTTCTGTACTAGCAGCAAGTATGCCGGCGAGCGGCTGCTAGCTGTAGACTGAGGAATAACCCGATTACGGACTGCAGAGCCAGAAATATTGCCTTCAGCATGAAGTCCGGCATATGATTCAGAGTCCGTGGACGCCATCAGAACGGAAAAGAGCTTCCAGAGAATCAGCACCCAAAATTTGTCGAAGGTGTCCTGAATGTAGAAAACTAGTGAGAGCTCTCGTAAACAAAGGATAGTTTTGCTGAATTTTAATACTTCTGGGTAGTTTATTCCAGATTGCTATAGCGTTTACCGAAAAAAACTGACGGTATTTAACGGTGCGTGCCAAAGGAAGAAATAAGAATACATCTCTATGATTGGTGCGCCGACAGTGGTCGAGCTGCCTCAGGGATGTGGGGGGGTTAAAGGTAAAACCGTTTAAAAGCTTGAACAGTAAAAATAGTCCCTTCTGTTATCTACAAAGCCACAACGGGTCGAGGCTTGTAAGCTCACAGCATTGTTGGTAGGACAGGTTTCTGTGCTCTGAAGTAATAACTCTTTTAGTAAAGAAGTGCTGGACAGATTCCATCTTCCTCCGTTCACTCGCGTGCAGAAGGCTAAATAGAAACGAGCAGTATTCCAGACTAGGTCTGACATACATTTTATCAAGGCTGGTCCTAATATTGAGGGTTTTAAAATTTCTGAGAATAAACCCAGTGGTTTGGCGTGCTTTAGAGACAATCAGGGCGCAGTGCTCTGACAGATTAAGACTACTAGAATATGATATGCCCAGATCCGTTATAAACCCGGGCACATTTAAGTCATGACCGTATATGCTTAGATGAGGCTGTTGGTTGTCACAACTAACCATAACGGAGCATTTGGGCCAAGAGAGCGAAAGGCGCCATGTGCGACACCACTGAGCGAAGGCTTGAAGATCCTTTTTTTAAGAGCTCAAGCACAATGTGGCGATCGACCGGTTTATAACGATAGGCAACTTTTAAATCATCAGCGTACATAAAGAGCCTACCATACTGAAAACAATCAGGAACATCGTTCACAAAAAGGCAAAATAGAAGCGGGCCGAGTACACTACCCTGAATAACTCCACTCCTCACGTGCGTGGGGTTGGAGATAACATCGGAAATTTTTATTCATTGTGCGCGATCATTCAAATAGGAGGATATTAAGTTCAGAAACTTGTTACCTATGCCGAAGGAGGTAAGTTTCAGCAGGAGTAGATCGTGGTCAACACGATCAAAAGCCTTCGTGAAGTCGAAATAAACGGTGTTAATTGCAAAACCACTATCTCTAGATTGTAGCACATGATCAAAGTAAGAGAGCTGGCAGGTGTCACAAGATCTTTTTTTCGAGAAACCCATGCTGAGCCGCATTAAGTAGGTTATTCTCTGTTAGGTGACGCATCAACTTGTCTTTAATCAAGGTCTCTAATATCTTCGAGGCTGCTGGCAGTGTATTTATTGGCCTAAAGTCGTCAAATGACGTAGTTCGGCCGTAGCCCAACGGTATGCTAGCCCAAATCACACTAGTTAGTATCACTTAGAGGACATTTAATTTTAGCTGGCACTACTCTTTGCTAAAGGGCGCTTCGTTTACATTGAACAGGATTGAAATTTCATTTTAATGATTTCATTTCTTGATTTTTGCACTATTTCGAGATAAAACTTTAAACTCACATTCACAGTAATTAATGTAATTTATATCATTAATTGCAGAACTGTTTGGTCAACCTGGAACACGATCCATTGAACAAGATCACTTCTGTTCTAAATACCATCATCCCAAGAGATGGCTATCAATAAACGGAATACGATTCGTTTGAAAAATACTGCCCAAATGTGTGCCTAAAGCCACCTGACAAACGCAGGGAAAATACTAGCCAGTCGGTAATTACTGGAAGCTTCGGTGCTTGTTTCGAAAATTTCAGCTAACGAGAATCCATGCAGAGAGTCAGCTAACCTTAAAAAATATGTTATAGACATGCTCCTTTTCATGACCAAATTCAACGACATACGGAGCGTCATTATAATGACTATAAGTGGACAATAAGTTGGCATGTCAATAAATACGTGAAGTTTTGAAGTACGAGAACTAGTAATTAAAAGACAAAACTCTCATATGTACATAAAGCAGCATGCAACAACCAAATTTGCGGTCACCATGTCCGTGAAGTTTTGTTTATTCCAATGGTATAAGTGGAAATCGGACAGGCGCTGCTTTCGAAGCATATGAAACGGAGGGTTTGAGCGCATACTGTTTGGGTGGTGCCTGTTCCGTTGCAAAATTGCTTTAAATCTATTCAGTCCGTTTCAATCGATGTATTTTTGTTAACACTAACTTTCATGTGTGCATAATGCGGAATGGCCTCTGCAACTTCCGACTCCGACCTAGTGAGCCCTGGACAAGTTATAAAAGACAGGTGGCGAGTCTTGAAAAAGATTGGCGGCGGGGGATTTGGGGAAATTTATGAAGCCCAAGAAACAGCAAGTCATGAGAAGGTTGCCCTTAAACTAGAGTCTGCGCGGCAGTCGAAGCAGGTCCTCAAGATGGAGGTCGCAGTTCTTCGAAAGCTTCAAGGAAAAGAACATTTCTGTAAATTCTTTGGCTGTGGAAGAACGGATCGTTATAATTACGTTGTTATGTCTCTACAAGTACGTTCTTCCATTATTTTCTTTTTTACCGTATTTTTTTAACGAATCTCATCTTCCTTTGAAAAATCAGTTATCGAGTTTTGAGGTATGCGAAAAATCCGCTTTAAGGTTGACGTATTTTTTAATAGAATAAAATATACCTAGACTGCACTAATTAACGAACGCTGATTTATAATGTTAGTCATTGTCTGAAATGTTATGCTTTAAATTATACCACCTGGCGTGAAGCACGTTGCTTCTATCGTCAAAACTCAACAATCTAACTGTGAGATTTTACTGTCTCAAGTCTCTCCCACTATAATTTCTCTACAGGTCGTTATTTTGTAGATAAGTAAAGTGTTATAACTAACGACCTAGATTTTTCATGACGCCGTTTTGAATTTAGCTTTGACTTCAGTTAAAATCCCTGTACCATTTTAGCTTACTGTAGCAGCACACCTGCACAGATTTGCCAGGGGAACAGTAGAAAATTGCTACCTTGGGGTCCACAGAATCTTTATTTTCTGTGACATCGTTGCTTGCTTGTGTTTCGAGTAGATCAGTCTATAACATTTTGCTGCACTCATAGGTGATGGTCGTAGTAGTGCAGGCAGAATAGAAAGCGCCAGAAGAGTGAGCTGGCAGCTTGAAGACATCTAGTAGGACTTGTGTGTGAAAGTCGTTAAGGGGCATTAATGAGGCATGCTTGATCCGTTAGGTCTGTTAAATGGACATCAGTCCCTGTCATGAGAAGGCGCACAGGTTTACGTTTGCCGTGGGCAGATACAGAAAATGCTGGGAGCTAAAGCTGCTGGCGAGTTGGTTGTCTCCTTAGCTCGATCATGAATTGGGTGTTCATTTATTCCCATTAGATAGTGCAGAAAGCAGCTACCTCGTAAGGCAGCGAGTTACGTAATAGTGGCTGGATAAGGTGTCGCAAAGTGCGTCCAAAATTAGAGAAGACCTGTTATAGAACTGTATAATTGCACGGTATCAAGAACTCACCATGCGTGTTGAATTCGCTTCCCTTACAGACTTGTTGGCCTGAAAACAATAAGTTAAAGCACTGGCTATTTGCTACGTTGGTGTTCGATAGCGGGATTTTTTCGACTTTTTAGCAAATAAGTAGCCATATTTCGACAAGAACTCAATATGTGACCGGGGACTAAAGGATACGTCAACTATTAATACGGAACCTGGGTAATAAAATTTTCATGGATGGGGTTAAATCAAGAAAAGGTGAGCGTGAACCTAATTTTACTCTATCCATTGTTTTGGTTAAGGTTAAAATTCCTTGCCGGGTTGGTAGGGTTGCACAATAGTTTGTTGCCTTAACAAGTGTGCGGATTGGGAGATCCGATGGCTTTACTTCACGCCGACTAATGTGCGTGATATCATTCCTAACTGACCTGACCCACTTATTCAGACCCTTGACGAGAGTAAGAATGAGGCCCACTGTGCGATCTTTAATTACCAAAGTAAAACGGATGCGTTTGAAACTACCGCGGCGTCCTGATAGTCACCGCTTGAAAAGTTGCCATTTGACCCGCTACTTTGATCCTTCTGCCGCGAACGTAATAATGCGTTACCCTACTAACACGGCAACGAATGCTAACCCTAACGAGCGCAATGGATAGAGTTAGGATTACGTCGGCATGTAATACGGTCTTGTATTACACGTTGACCTATCTTTTGTTCCCTGAGCTGTGTTGCCCATATTTAATGCGCGTATCGTTCGCCAAGTTGGCATGCATGTTGTCCTTATAAAAAATGTAGTTAGTTTAAATTCACCTAAGCTAATCAGCCCCATGATTCACTTGTCCATTTTACTTCGAAGTTAAGTCCTGTTTATACGTTGTTGTTATCAATACTTGATGCACACGTTTTATTACTGGTGAAGGGCTTACGAGTGCCTCGTCGCAATAAGGTGCAAAGCGCTTCTTCGCCATTTAAGCTGCCGTTTCCGATTTCAGAGGACCTGTTTGCGGTGGTCGATAGCGTCTGTTACCTGATAGAACCATCTTAAATTAGTAACCAAGGAACTTTTCGAGTAATAATGACTACTGCTTCCCGAGTAAACGAGTGGGCCAACTGAGTATGAAATAATATGCCTGATTTGAATAAGTCGGTCAAACCTTGTAGCTTGGTTAGCCGAGCTACACCTATCGAACTGGTGCTACATCTGTCCGCACCCTCAAGTTCACCACAGGTTCTCAAGTAACCAGATGCACTACCCGGCTTAACCGTATCAGTAATAACGAAGTTAAATAGTGCGTGTTTAAACGCGGCCAGATTATCGGCCTCCGCAAGCTTTATTGCTTAACCAACGTTTAACTCGTGCTTAAAAACTGATTTTTCTTAAGATTTAAAGGGAACGCAACGCAATGAACAACATCACGTTTGATTATTAGGACCAGTATTAGGCAAGTTTGGCTGAATTCACCTTCAGATTGCCAGTCAAACATCTGAATTAGTTTCCGGGTGTGACTTTAATTGATGTGAATGGTTGGCAACCACGGGTATTATTGATAATTTAAGCGTTTTGTGGTCAAATTGTCCGTTCTCCTCGTTAGCCTGTTCTAAATTTTCTCGGGTAGTCACAGGACCAACGGGTCATCGTGCTCTGCCATATCAGGGGCCTTGCGTTGACAGCTGTGGCTTATGCGATTTATTTGATCTCCTAGCTTATATTGATGTTAGGGAATTTAGCTAAATCAGCAGGACAACCAGGTGTCCTTTAGACAGAGCTTCCAACCACTTGCGCCGAAGTAGCCTGATCTAACTAGCAGTGCACCCATTCCAATATTTACTGTGATCGATAACTTTGTAGTATATATACCCCCAAATGACTTTTCGATCAGGCCTAGTCGTTGCCAATAAATTTTTCTGCTTTCCCTGCGTTGATAATGGTCTGGTATCGACTTTAAGGTAAATCAAAAGGACAGTTAAAAAACATGCCCAGGTAGTGAATGACGCCTTAAATGTCGCCGATGGATTTTTCCTAGGACTGTATTTTTAGCCTCCTTCTGTTCGGCTCTCCTATTCCCACTTATGAAATGAAGAACTTCACTTTTTTTTCGGATTTGACTATAGGCCTTATAAGCTACGCACTTGTACTTGTAGCGATCTTCGTTATACCTGATTCAACCGACTTCATGTTGTAAGCCAACCGCGTCTTGAAAGATTGTCATCCGTTATCTTTCTTCAGCTGTAGATTCTCATGTGCGGCCCGAGTGCTTAATAAGCGAACCATAGGCCATAGGAATAGAACGCTTTTGAATTGCACTATCAGAAATCCAGCTTTCCTGTTCTCATTAGTTAGATCTAGTTTAGGCTAGGGGATAATCTGAATACTTCAGGATTTATGTCTGTTCAACGCATCAATGAACTTCTAGGATCAGCGGTTAAAAAGGTGCACATAGCCCATTCCAACCATCAAAAAACTGTCCTTAAAGACTTGCGTGATTTAGGGGACATCATTGGGAGGGTAGCAAGTGCATGACTAATTAGATTTTTGTTGGGGGATGCATATCCAAGCACGCTGTCCAGACTCCCTTCCTACCAAGCTATTGTATCCAAACAAGTCTCGCCATTGTATGGCGTAGTATTGTGTCGATCGGGCGTCACCAGACCGAGAAAAGTGGTTTAGTTAATTCGGCTATAGACATTGTCGTTACCTCGTGTATTTGGTTGAAGTTCCAACCCTCTGTAGGTAAAAATGTACAGCAGCTCGGATACTTGGCAGTTCACCATGTTCAAATAAGTGAATTAACACGGAACTCTATTCTAAGATCTAAACCTTCAAACTTACCAGACTGCGCGGCGTCTACTAAAAAAGCTGCAGGTAAAAAAAACATGGTTAGTGTTCAATCTCCATAACATAACGACTGCGACCGACTGTAGAGGTAGGGGAGTCCATGAGAGCCTGTTCACAAACGTTTCTTTTCACGCGTTGTGAACCTCTGTGCCAGTGTATTAAAATAATTTAAGGGGACCAACTGGAAATATCTACTTATTGACTGATGGTCGTGTTGACACGAACCATGAAGGCATACTAGCGCAATCCTTGTCATTATCCTCTGTGAAACAATAATTAACAATGTTATATAAGATGAAAAACTCTTAGCGTTTGGCACCGTGGTAGTTCGCTAATCATGTTCTCAAAAGCATAATTGGAGATAGTTGAGCGATAAGAAATATTATAAGAAGAAAATGTCTACAACCCTATCCCTTGTCAAAACAAGGGCTTCGAGGACACAAAAGGTCCCCGGTTCCAGTAAGTTATGCACCAGTTTCCATCTGCCGATCAGGTCTGCACGCGTTTTAACCGCCCGAATAACCCTAGTAGAAGTCCGGATGCGGCAGGTTAGCCGTGGTTGACGACGATGTCCACCATGTGCTCACAGTAAGACGGGCGCGAGGACGGTGACTTGTGTGTGCGATGATTGCGCAGCATCAATTGCACGATTGTCCTCTCGCCCCGGCCCGATGTGAAGACAAGGTGGAGAAGGCCGAAGGTGGGATCGGGCGCATGTGACCGACGCGGCATGAAACTGCACCTAGGCGTGCCACCACACTCCCTGGTCTACGCACAAAAACCAGGTTTTCAAACGCCAAGAAGATGGTGGGGGGGACTCAGATCCCATTTTGTAAGAGTGTCATAAAGGTCACATTGGGGAGGAACCAGCGCAGTTCCACCCTCAATTCTGAGATGAGCTCCGAGTTATCTCGTCAGTTGGCAGCCTTCCGAACCACGGCTTTTAGCGAACCGCGACAGATTCAAGTGCGTCAGAATGTTTATAGTGTGAAGTACGCAATGAGACAGTCGACCCCATTCTCACTCCCCACTCCCAGTTCACTGCCAGCGCCGGTCAGTTGTTTGATGCGAGGTATAGGCGAAATGGCTGACAGGGTTAGAGGGCTCGTGCGCGTGCCATATACACAACCTGCTCTTACCACACATGACAGCAGGATTCTATTCAAATGAGGTGGATAGCTCGGATTCGACATGCGTGATTGCCAAAGAGGCCGAATACGCTGGTTCACGTTAACACCCTAGAATTAGTCAGGATTCCATCTTCAATAAATTATATAACTAGTTATTGTGGGTTCCGTTGCAAGTTTTGCTTTTAGGTTTTCGGATATATTTTTGAATGCTTGTCAGCGTTCAGCTGAAGATCACTCTAGGGTCCGTGCGTGACCTCTACTATAGTACTGGCACGGAACTGCATCTGTACCTGCTATCAACTTAAATTATCCGTCACGCCATTGCTGCAGGCCCAAGAAAGCGTATTTTTAATACTCGGGTTTTTATTTTGCATCCGGTATTGTGTTTGGCAGCTCAGGTCATTTATGTAACACGCGCAGACGATGTCGTTAGCTATGTCGGCCACCGCCCATTCCTTGTACCAGACAAATGACCGACTGTGACAGTGGCTGGGGCCCGTGAATTGGAATAAGGAGTGAGGAATACCTTGCATTAGAGGAATTCGTTGCCATCAGCGTTACCATAATTGTGGCCATTCTGGTAAAATCTTGCATAGGAAACTAACGTCTCAGGAAAGGTATTGTAGGAAGTTAAGTAAGGATAGCAACGATAAAAAAGTAAGACGAAATTCAGGAAAATTATTATTCAAGAAGTAAAAAATGACTGAGGCTTTCATCGTCAGGGTCTCCCACTAGTTTTGCAATAAACCGCACCGATTTCCGCGGTTCCTTGACAAATTGACCATAGTTTGCACCCCGCCTCACTTGTGCCTTATGGCAGGTCTTATATCAAGCCGTGAACCCTTGCGTTAGGCGCATCTGTTAGCCCTACCGATCGCATTACCTCTGGCTTCTTTGCCTTCTCACCAAAGGAATGCAACTGTGGTGGGAATGCGATGACCGAGTTTATTTTTCTCCATCCTTATGCGTGTGTTTGTATGAAGTGCGTGTCTGTGTGTGTGTGTGCGTTTTCCGAGTTTTTTTGCCGTTGAACGGGCCCTGCAAAGTCCAGTGAGCGACGCGAACGTGGGCCTTTGTACTGGCTTGCCATTTTGTGCGTAGACGTTCGCCAGCGCGTCAGTCTATGCACATCAGCCTCCGGAAGGTTGACTGACGCGCTCCAGTCATTGGCCAAAGACGCGTGCACACGCTGGCAGGATGACTGGAATGGTTGCAACTTTGAACGGCGACGTACACGCGGCGTGCGCGAACGCGGGCGCACGCGCTGACATGATGTTATCCTCGTCGGAATTTTCAGATATGCGAATCACTGATTTTGAGCCGCGGGCCAGCACCTTTGGCTGAGGCTATTCTTAAGACAAACTCTTCAACTCTTTTCAGCAACAAATCTGGCCCAAGTCAAGCCTTTGTAACTTTCCTTGACTAGCAACCGTCTCAAATGTGTATTGTCGGTTTCTTTGCATGCTTGGAAGACTCAGATGCGTTGTACGCACTGGGTTTTCTAGTTTGCATGGTAGTCTAACGCTCCGCCCACGAGCTAGGATCCGTCGTCCTGCTGGCTTTAATGGTAAATATTAACTACCGATGAGGTTACGGGCCATGCTCGTCTGCAGCGAACACAAACAGTTTTCTAGCAACTATTGCCTAAAAATGGTTTGCGGAGGTATTGCGAAAATTGAGCCTGGTGCCTTGAATGTTCCTCATTAGTAGAATCAAAAAATAATATTGACAGATGTTCACTGTACATGCGCTTATTGGACGGATAATGACAATATTTATGCCTCCATTTTCATCCGTCCTTTTTACAGTACATTTACTTTCCTGGGAAATGTTAACCGAACATCTGAAATGTGTTTTCGATTCGAAAACATTACTGAAATAGGATTTTAATATTAATCATCGCGCAGCATTATCCCAAAATATTTTAGTCCGAGCTGCTTTCCGGTCCCGGTAAACTATACAAAATAACCACTTAAGAAATATAAATTTTTTTCATTGATTTTCGATTTCCTTTCATATTCAAATATATTTATAGAAAACATACCCAAACATATTTTTATCCTGTACTAATTTGGTAGCAAATTACATTTGCAAATTTTATACTCGACGAATAGGTAACTTTCGGTTTGAAAAAAAACTGTCGATTTCTGAATAATTTTGAACCCTACCTGCATTCAAGATTTCCAAACTACATGCTGTATACATTCCGTCTAGGAAAAATCCAACATTTCTGTTATGGTGAAGATGTCACACAGTGCTCATAAAATTTTGCAGCGGATATGGACCATGTTGTATACTTTATGAGCAAAATCAATACATGAACAGATAAGATTCTTTATGAATAGAATTTCACGTTCTTCAGGTATAGATTTTCAAGACGTAATTTGTTATCGAACGAGTACAAAAAATGAATATGTTCATGCGTGTTTCTGTAAAATATATTTGAATTTATGGGAACATCAAAAATCAATGAGAAACTTTCTCGTTTCTTAAGTAGTCATTTTTTACAGAATATAGTTTCAGCTGGTGACTGGGAAAGAAAAACCCGGCATAATAACTTGACTGAAAGATCTTCGAATTATGCTGCAGGATAATACATATTACAACCCTACTTTAGTATTCCTTTCGTCGAGAAGGCAGATTTCAGAATTTCGGTCAACATTTCATGAAATAGCACATCTTAACTTTTGGACACTTTTCTGTTATCAGGAACGCGCTTTAGAGAGACGTCACTCACCTGATGCAAAAAAACAAGCTGCAGAAAAATAAATTTCCCTCATATCTGACAGGCATTTCGTTTTCGTCCGGAAAGCGCTGCAAATATAGCGATTTTTATGTGGACTGTGAATTCTAATTGACAACGTTCATTTTTATGCACGGAGTTTGGTTACGGAACGAACCCCGTGATTCCCCTTAAGGCACCCCTATATTAGCCTTCAGTAAGCGAAGTAAGCAGACTCCCGTCTGACGACCAACCAGTAGCTGGCCGACACTGGCGGCGTTAGCTGGATACGGAGAGTTTAGGTCTGACAGACCCACTTCCCTACCCCAACCAGCACTGTGACAGGGCAAGCTTGAATCGCAGTATAATGGGTTCTTTTGTCTGCCCTCATCATGCGTTCTGAATCCGTATCCATAGGACAAGAGAACATATATCAGACAAAACCTACTGAATCTCTTTCGTGCGCTAGTTTCTTCCTCACGAATACAAGCGCATAGTGCGGAGTGAGGTGGTCGTGAGCCGAACAATAATTATGTGAGTTGGTTTCCTTGGAAAGAACAGAGAACTGTGCATCATATGCGGGAACGTGAGTACTCTTTTTACCCTGGCAACGCAAAGCCTCACCATGCATGCGTTGATGCATCGCATTGCGGCCGTTTGCCTGCCTCTCTGTGTGCCAGATGATGACTAGCACAGCTTTAAGGTGTAAGACGCAAATCAATGCTTTTATCTCAACCACAACGGTAGCCCTGACTATTCTGGTCGGCGTGGTGCCACAATCGTCCTGAGTGATCAGGAGCATGGGTATCACTGAGGTTTGCACTGTTGCCTAATAAAGTTTCGGGCTTCGTAGTTGCTGTCGTCTGCATCCCGACATTGCACACTCATGGTATTCGGAAAGAGGTGGTTTTTAGTGAAGTTTAGATGACTGTGGTCTCGTTTTTGCGGGATGGCTGATGCATCTGCTAGATGATAATCTCGTTACTATGGAACGGAAAACAGCTGCCTGGACCCTGAAAGCTTTGTCAAAGGGACTATAGCGTATCCTATGTCGAGAGTCCTGCTACTTCCACGGTCTGGCTACCTCCAGCCCCTTTACCACTGACAATTAAAAAACTGCCACCCTTGAGCCCTCCTCAGTGGAAGACCGGTTGAAAATGTAGCATACTCTCAAGAGTGTCCCTTAGGAGCTATTGGGCACCAGCAGGCCTCGCCGAAAGATTTGAATACCTATTGAAACTAGCTGACTGGCACGTCTTCGGGGTAATTTAAGCTTCAGCAGATCACGCCTTTCGACCACGCGCTGCTTCCGGCACGACCGCTGCCAACTCTGGAATAGGACCACCCGAGATCTCATGAGCGCTGCAGTTATTGCAGGCACGATAAGACCGTAGTGGATTTAGTCCCTTACCCCGCCCGTTTCCATCATCAGGGACAACAGAAGTGCGTTGATAGCACCCATGTGTGATACGACATCGATGGAAGGAGCTTGCTGTCTAGCTTATGAAACCTGATAGTTTGGCTCAGATATTACTGCGATTGCAGCCCACCAATACCAAGGAGATCCGTGAGGCGATAGGGAAACTGAACAACAGGAAACTTGTCGACTGTTGCTCTTCAATGGCATAAACTGACCAGCTGATCTAACTGGTAACTTATATTGGAGAAGTGCCCACAGATTGAAGCGACACTGGTATTACAACAATTTTTGTGAGAGGCAGCAAATCACCATAGCAACTAACTTAGTGCACGGATCCTTGCAGTCACCCTCAGCCGCTCTTCCATTTTTATTCCTGCATGCTTAAAAGAAGGTCAGATTAACTTTTTATTAAGACGGAGATGCGTTGTTTAGCACTTATTATTCTACCTTCCAAACATCGCCTCAACAACCAGCAACTCACTCACGCGTTTCATGTACTTTGTCTCGGTGTTCTTTCCGCTCGAGTTTCCCTTTGCGATTCACGTTGCACGATGTCCTGCCAGCGAAATTACTCCACTTAGACCAAGCCGACAATCACAGGACAAGGATCCAAGTCCATGTGAATGAAGAGAAAATTTACTGAATAAGATAAGGTAGACTGGAAAAGCTATTTGTAACTTGTTAGCTGTCGTCAGCCAGTCATATGCAATCTCAGATTTTGCGATCTCCGAGGCTCGAACCCGTGGCCTATTGATTAAAAGTCCAACGCCCTAACCCTTGAGTCACGGGCTCATTGTCATGTGGGTTGCGATCGGTTATATTAAAATTTGTAGAGGGGCACTCACCTATTGCTTTATGAGACATAGTCGTCGCGTTGTGACTTGGGTCTGAATCTTATTGGGTGTCATCCTCTACGACCGTCAGGGCTGCATTGTTTTGACAAATCTGTTCAAATACGAGACACGTTGGGTACTTCAACATGTACCTGCGAGACCACATCGGTATTGCCGTGGTCCGTGTATTACAGATCCTTTCCGCGCAGATTATTTTGGACCACTCGGGAGCTTCATACTGAAATGCTCCATACTCTGTCCAAAATGGATTAACTGGCAGCAGAATTTGGCTTGTGATCGTCTCTTGTTTCGTGACCGGAACTGCCTCCCCGCCAAAGTTCTCAGTAAAGTTCTTGGGTTGGTGGACAGATTCCATCATTTTGGTTCATTTTTTTACCAAGAATGAAGTTGGAACCGATCATGAAATTGATCTGGCATGAGCTGCCTTCGTAGTCTTTCTCCACAGAAACTAAGGGATGAACTGCGGGTATACAGGATGTTGATCAAGCTGATCCTCATGTGCGGGTGACTTCTTCCCGGCACTCAGGAGCTACGTACCACGTGAACGAATTTTATTAATGCTGCCTCTGAGCTCATTTCCGCCCAACCGAACCCACTTTCTCGGAGATTGAGGTGGTTCCGTCAGGTGTCTCTCCAACTTAAATATGAAGTCAAGATTTTCATGTCATATCGAGGAGGAGGAAAGAATTCGGAGCATTTAAGTGAAGGCTTCATTCTTCTGCACTTTCGAACTCATTCAAACCCTGTCAATCCATGTCCAGGTAATCAGTATCCTCCATAGCACAACTAGAAGAAACTTTAGATGCCGCCATTTCGCTCTGGTCTCTCTCGTGTAGCATGATGAATTCTTCTATGAGGCCGAAAGTTCAAACAAACTACGGTAGATTTGCTATCTCATACCAATTGAAATTCCGTACTTTGTTTTCGATTCGAAAAAACCCTTGCTATGGTTGTGATATTAATTATCGTAAAGGCAATCCCAGGATATTTCAGTCATATGCAGATATCGGCTTTTAATCGAGTTCCTTTCCTGTTGTCAGCAAAAACACTGTTAAAACGACTACTTAGGTAGCATGAATTTTTCTCATTGAATTTCGATGCCCTTTTAATTTAAAGTATCTTTTTTTATAGAAACTGAACGAAAATATTCTCTCTTATACCCATGTGGTAGCAACTTACCTGAAGAAAGTGCAGTTTGTGGTCTTCAAAATATTATAAAGTATAATATTGCTTAAGGTGGGGAAAAAGCGTCGTATCTGTCCATATATTAGTGTTGCATCTAAGGTATACAATGCGGTCAACATGCGCTGCAAAATTTTCTATGCATTCTGTGACATCCTTTTCATAACGTAGAGAAGTGTGTGATTTTTCCTAGATGGAATATACACAGCATGTAGTTTGGAAACCCTGCATGTAAGGTTAACGGCAGGTCGGCTTCAAGATTGTTCGGTAACTGCCGCATTTTGTAAACCGAAAGTTACCTATTCTTCAAGTAGGAACTTTGAAAATGTACACTGCTATCAAATGAGTACAGGAAAGAAATATGTTTGGGTATGTTTTCTATAAAATATATTTGAATCTGAATGAGTATCGAAAATGAATGGGAAAAAGGCACGTGACATAAGTTCCTATGACTCAATTTGAATATCCCCACAATTTTGTGGGCTGATACAAGGACTGCGCGTCCGATTATTCGAATTGTCATGCCTGCGTCGCTGCCAACATTGAAAGTTATCTATTAAACTGGATGACTGCACATTCAGAATAAAAAGTCACCGCGTCCTTTCGGTCCTTCTACTTCGAGCGCGTCCCCTTGTTTGGCGTCATCAGTGGGGTGAACATCAACGCACCTCTGCCCTGCAGCGTTCTCCGAAGGATAATTTGTCTAGACTGTTATTTAAATCCCCCTCCCCCCCCCCTGAAATCCACCCCCATCCCGTGAACGCGGCAGCCACTCCACCGTCATTGTCGCATGCCTGCGAGGGCGGCACCAGTGGAACCGATCTCATCCTCTATTGACGCACACCTCTCTTAACTGCGTATTTCTCAGTTAACCGTGAAACGTTTAAGCATTTACCCTTTTCCGTATAACCATATGCCACTATAATTAAATGATGTACTGTCAATCAGAAGAAATTCTCCATTACGTCGTTGTGTAACGTTACCCATGCTTTCTGTGGCTTTGTGGTGTTCGCTGACACCAAGCAAATCATCAAGTTAAGAATACCTTCAAGTACATCATTTTCGGGGTGGATAGCCGAACGTCGGCTGAGTTCAACTAAATGAATATTTAGGGGGTTTTGGCAGACCCAGTTGTGAAAAACTTGGTGGCCTAAGTGGGATTCGAGCGCGGGACGAAGGCAACGCTTTAACCACCTCAACTACGAAGCCCCACCGTGAGCGCGAATTTAGTCACAGTTAGGCCAAGTTACCCGCCCAGCCTACTGCACCGCATGTAGTACACTGATAGTGGTACAGAAAGCTGACTCCCCAAGCAGGATTTCCATAAAACTCAACCTAATATCACTAGGCCAATAAACTTCTTGTTCCAGCGATCGCATCTTATCCTCCTGAACTTCTTCCTGGAACCCGCCTGTTCGCTTCTATTGGCGATTGACAGCGGTGTTGAAATCACGGCAATTAACGACTGGGCTATCCATCGACAAACAAACATTGCATCAACTGCTACCCCCAACGATAAACACCGCTACTGCTATAATAGGCATCAACATACCACTACCTCTGTTGATGTACCCACTGTCCCCTAAACGCTGACAATTATGACCGAGTTGTGAAAAACGATGCAGCCCCTGCGATGGGATTTGAACCCACGACATCTAGGGGGGGGGGCTTTGGTACAGCGAACGCACCAACCAACTGAGCTACGGGGCCCCACCGGCGGGAGCCGTGGGTTTAATCACACATGGGTCAAGTTACCCGCTCAGCCTACTGCAACGTATGGAATCCACCGATTCTGATACAGTAAGCTTATCACTTAATCATACTTGGGTCAAGTGGACGACAGTTCGACCGACCCGAGTGACGATATCCATTGCGTGTGCGCAGTATCTACTGAAATCTCTCTTCTTTCGGTCATATTGATATAATTTCAAAACAATTCTTGCGGCTACTGGAGGTTTGCGCGTGCTCAGTGTCTGACAATACATATTGTTCACATACTGTGAAAAGGTCGATAACAAAATGCAGACGTCTACCCACCGAAAGTAAGTACCAACCATGGATTTTAGAGCCCTTGAATCATTATATTTAGTTGAGTCACTTGTTTAGTTGTCATTGTTTCGGGCTTATTTGCATAATGCCAACATACAAAGAACTCCATACAACGTAGTATTCCAATGTCCCAAGTGCGTCCCCTCCCCACATACTCAGGACATGCAGGTAGTATAAACCTGTCTTGTGTACTTTTAAGCATTTTTAGTTGGACAGTAAATAATACCATCAGCCAAACCAATCCCTTTTCAGTCATAACACCTAATCAAAACCTACATGCCAGGAAAAGGACAAGTCAAATCGTTACCCAGAACCTTCATATTCTTTCGGCACTCCGTGTGTACGCGAATTCTACAGCACCATATCTTGTCAACTTATCTTCAGTAGTTTTTTCGGAGGTGTTTGCTCTTCCCTTATGGCGGGAGTGTTGTGGAGGTTTGCGAAAGTCAGTGGTTGAGCTTGTTGAACCATACAATCGACAACGTGCCCTTATTGCTCCGCACACGACCGTTCGACCTTCGTGAAAGACTTTGTCCACCGTATGCCCCGTGGAGTGATGGAGGACAATGACATGCGCGTTAGTTAATTTATAGTAAGGCAGATTTGCGCAGCATTTATCACAATCCCTCCTCTTCTCCTCCTCCTCCTCCTCCTCCTCCTCCTCACCCTTCTTACTTCGATCTTTCGCTCATGTTGATAAGACTGCAAAAAATATTGCGGCCACTGGAAGTTCGCGCGGGTGCAGTATCTGACAAAGCTAGGCCACCCGTCTACGCTTGCCACACACGATCTGGTCCCCGATACCTGCACCGAGCTTCCTTAAGGACGGTTTAATCTCACGTGTGAGAGAGTGCCATAAGCACTACATTACTGGGGCAAATTTGCAGCCTGATTCGCCGTCGTGAGGTTTTCCCCTCCAGTTGACGGCCTCTGCACGTCGTGGTAGATTCAAGTGTGTCCGATTCATTATAGTGAACAGTATGCACAGATTTGCCCTAAGGGTGGATTGCCCAGTGTTGGTCTCTGTCTCTTCCCTCTCCTATGTACCAGTCGGCTCTCCAAGCTTGTCAATCGGCTGGCGATGGAATTGAGCGCATTGGCTGACTTACGCGCAGCCCTGCCACCACATATCTCCCATGTACGGCAGCATTTATGGCCTGGCGTGCGGACTGCGAAACCTAACCAATGTGTGCGGTAAAACAATCTTACTCCAATTTCGGTCCAGGGTATCTGCAGCGCAGCTCTGCATACACACACAGTTTGTATCGTGGTCCGCATACGCGGCCATATTTTATGAGTTCGGAGGTACCTTCGCACAGAGTCCAGAAGAGATATGCATGAGGGGCGTGTAATCGAACTATGTGGGGACGGCAGTCAGTGGCAGCCAGAGACAATTATTTAGTTGCGTTCAGTGATCAAGCGCACATACCATGCACTTGGGAAACCGTAAAGGTGTGCAAGAAGTTTACTGACCAGTTGCTCCGCTTTTGGCACAGCAGTTGCGCACACGACGGAAAACGAATCACTACTACAGCACTGACATTCCTGCAAACGAGTGGCTATT
The DNA here is from genome assembly GCA_017591395.1 of Schistocephalus solidus. Lineage (NCBI taxonomy): Eukaryota > Metazoa > Platyhelminthes > Cestoda > Diphyllobothriidea > Diphyllobothriidae > Schistocephalus > Schistocephalus solidus. The sequence continues at coordinate 108,305 of WEDG01001967.1, read as the reverse complement.
AGTCCCTTAAAATCTTTCTTAAATAGAGAAAGTATCCTTCCGTGTGTAAGACGACCTTAAGTAGGCAGTACCTTTGCAAGATAGGTATTGTAAAAGAGTTACTTTTATTGAACTACAATGCATTTTGAAGAATGAGCAATGTTCCTCCAACATGAAAATTAGCCACCTGCCTGAGGTACTATTTGAGTTCTCTGGTGGTTTTCGCGAGGCGAAAGAAGTTATTCTGTATTAGCGTTCTCCAGACTTCCACGTGACGCTCAGTAAATTCCAAGAAATAGTGAAAATAAGTGAATGCTCTGACTCCTATCGACGGTCAAGTCTGTCTGGTAATGAACTGGGGGTTGCCTTGGCTAACACCGGTGCTAGTACAGTCAATCTCTGTGGCGTAGGTCGTGAAGGTTTACGGAGTTCTTTGCGGACATGGTGCATAAGAGATCGCCGGTTCTTTTCCGGTTAATTGGTGGGACCCTAATCTGAGAGGTAATGGCGATCGGTGGGGCCTTATTTACTGGTGGGTAGCATTCATCACGATTCCTTAGTTCTCAAGATAGTTCCTGTAGGAAAAGTAGTCAAACCTCTGTTTCTAAGAGCGTTTTGCTTGAGCCAAACTCTGCCATTCAAACTTGCAGTATACTACTACGGAGCTAAACGCTCTGACCTTCTGTGTTTGAAATATGTAAATTATTGCGGTCAGGTATCTTTTGCGCTGAGAAGGACTTGTATGACCGCCTAAGCGGGACACGGGAACAGGAACCGCTCGCAGTACCTGTGGTTTTGCGCCAAATTCCGGGTTAAGGTCGGAGTTGGGATTAGGATCAGGATTATGATAAAGGTAAAGGTTTAATTTCGTTTTAACTTAAGCGTTTAGGTTGAAGGTTTAGGCTAAGGCTAACGTTCAGGTAGTGTCAGGTTTAGACATGGTGATGTTTACTCCTCCTGAAATCGCTCTCATGGCCATCTATTTTAAGTGGGCGGGCGGTTCCTATCTCCGTGTTCTGCTTAGACTGTCATAAAAGTCATCATTGTCATTTTTGTTTCATATGCATAGATGTCGGTAGTCCAAATGGACACAGAACCATCTTCTCCAATGATATCAGTTTTGTGACTCAGAAATCTGCGTCCTGCGAGCAGAGGCCCCCACAACACGTGGCAGCGACATAAACTGCCAGCAATTTTGATAGTGTTTTCTATCTGAGGCTGTCTGCGTCATGTCCCTTCCTGACTTTGCTCCTCATCTCATTCTACCCTTCTTTCCCCCCCTTGACTCCCTCCAGAGTCGAAACCTGGCGGAGCTTCGCCGCAGCATGCCGCGAACCGTCTTTTCTATCAACACAACTGTACGACTGAGTGCGCAGATGCTGGATGCCATTGAGTACGTTCACGAGGCCGGCTTCCTTCATAGGGACATTAAGCCCTCAAACTTTGCTATGGGTCGTCTGCCCAGTCAAGCTCGTGGTCTCTTCCTCCTGGATTTCGGGCTTGCGCGTCAGTATACTACCGCTGACGGGCAAGTGCGCCCACCACGCCCTGTCGCTGGTTTCAGAGGTACTGTGCGCTACGCGTCGCGCAATGCTCACCTCAACCGGGAGCTCGGACGACATGATGACCTTTGGTCAATGTTCTACATGCTTGTGGAGTTTACCTCTGGTCAGCTGCCCTGGCGTCGTCTGAAGGACAAGGAACAGGTACGTTACTTCCAGTCTCTCATAAGTTAATCACCTTTTTGACTCTGGCTCCGGCCTGTCGGATACTCCATAGGACATGTCTTAGAAACCACGCTTCTAGTTTGTTCCGGAATTGTCACAGGGTGATATAAGGTTTTCTAAATGAGTGTATCCACCTATTGGACATTCAGACGTGCTGGGAGCCGTCTTGCTCCCATCTCCTGGAACGCACGTATGAATCTTCTGGGTTCGATTGTGTGCCTCGTCTTCATTAGTCTGACGTTTCCTCACAGCTCAGTCCTAACATGGGATATATTTTGATCACCCTTTACTGACTTTTTGTGTGATCGGTGACCTATGTTTGTGTGGGCCGAATCTCTCTTTTACCGGGACGAGTCGTCCGTGCGCTTTAACTAGTCATGACGATTGATACCTATATGTGTATCCTCATACGTCCTTCGCGTTTTAAACTTCCCTCTTCTGCTTAGTTGCCTTCCTACCTTAGGTCTGAATCAAACATTTATCAGTCCCCTTGTACCCCGATTGTTCAGCTACCATTAAATAGTGATGAGAAGTTTTGCCGATAAAGGAGACCAGCGCATCATGGGAGAGGTTCTCTTATTATCCTATCAGCGAAGGTCACGATTTACGAGTACCATAGCGTGTTCCTAGTTCTCCTGACCGGCGCACTCCACCGAACCGGATTTAACTTCTGCATGTGGACGTGATAGTTAGAAGGCGTGTTTGTGTGCTTTTTTCGGAACTTATCGGTTATTTGCGTCTTTTTGCTTATCAGTTAACGGAGTGCTGTTACTTCTGTGCATGCTATACGTTTGAGGAGCCAAGGAAGACTTACGGGTTTTGGACAGCCAGATGTAGAGAGACACTTAAGTGGACTGGCACTCGATTAGAGCAAGAGAGAGTGAGAGAGACACGCATTTTCCTTGAGCACTTTCTTGCCTGCCATTTTTCGCAATCCTCCCATTACTGCCATACCTAGACGAACATGCCTTCTCATCCTTAATTTTCACCTACTTGACGGCCATTGAGCTGATGAGCTTCCTTCTTACCTTGAATCCGTTTTACAGCTTCGGCATGCTCCGCTGTTCGTTCTGGTTGTTGTAACTTCACCAAATCGCGAGGTTTGTTTTAATCCCCACATGGAGAACAGACAGTCGATTGCATTCTTAAACTTCGAAGCAACTGCCACACATCAAAGACTCGAAAAAAAGAGATTGATTTAATACTGGGACTGATCTGCGGCTACAGGTGTGAGGGTGGAGAGAGTGCTGGTCTTGCTTCATTTGTAGCCGCGACTCGCGTCCTCTTTCAGGTGGCCTGCTTTTAGCCTTGACCTGTTTCGAACATTGGAGCGTTCAGCTCGACAGCCAATTCGCGCTGAGACTGGTTGCCGTTATCTCTCCCTTGACCATCCCGTTTACTTCCACAGAGAATTTCAAGGTCGACGATGTATCGGTTTCCGCGTCTTGTTTTTTTTTTCTCGTCCAGCTGGAAACCTTTTTTCTCTAGCGATAAACCTGCATCGTCGTCTTTGCCGCGACGACTCGCAGGCGTCTGGACTCTGCACATTGGGTCGCTGACTCAGTGCAATCGAGGTGAATGGGGGCTAAGGTCATGTTCTATCCAGCCGGCCGTCTTGACCTCATTAACGTGGCTCTGCATGCCCAGAGTAATTTTTATTGCTACTGTGTTGTCAAGCCATCGATGCCTGCATCCGCCTGCCGCCTCCACTGGTCAGCCATTGAACCGTCTTAAACCTCTGATTTCCCAGGTGTTCTGATGCTAGGTTATTGTGTTTCTTTGAAAGAATTTTGAAGTGTTTGATCGGCTTTTGCGACTATTTTTTTGGCCAATGTACGAGTCGACTGGACAAACCAACTAGGTTTTTGCCAGTGCTATACTTTAGTAAGAGTAGTCGGTTTGATTTGCCCTATTTGGACAGCCATCCTTCGTGCACAGCTGGTGAATTGCTCGGCTGGATAGTTGCTCTTGGGGACATTGTGTCGTGCATTATGAAATGGCGAGTTCCAGCAGGCGTCACCGAAAGGAGGAATAACGCGGCTGTGCTGGATTTTGAAGATTAGCGAGTCTCTTTTTATACATCCTCCGCACTCCTAGCACCGGTCATGACGTCTACTGTTTATACGTGTCCATGATAGGCTCCTATTAAAACTGGTTCGTGTTGTACTCTACAGTCCGTGACCGATGATGTAATGCACGCGCACAGACGCCAGCTTAAACGTGGATGTATGTGTGTGTGTGTGTGTGTGCCCCCTAAACGGTCCACATGGCAGATGCCTGGGGCCAACACGGGGGCCACATCAGGGCACAGCAGGCGTTCTTCGAGTTGTGCTCCCATAACAAATACCGAGCATGGGGGTGTGGTGGCACGCCTAGGGGTTGGCTAGCGCTTAGGGGACCAGGTCGCACCAGCCAGCTGCGCCCTCTCCCATCTCCGATCTTCTTGACTCTGTCTTGACACCGGGTTGAGGAGGAGGAGGAGGAGGAGAGAGAGTGCGTGGGCTGTATCACAAGGCTACTACCACGTAAAACTAATCCACGCGCAAGTCACCGTCCCTGCACCGCCCTTTCGTGGAGCATACGGTGGACATCGTCGGATTACGACGTTCGAACTTTCGCGTGTGTGGAGGGGTTTTAGGGGTACTAGTGAGGGGTAGCACCACACAGATAGCATTTGGTCGCTCCATTTGTCTCGTATAGGTGGTGAATGCTCCTGTTGCCGCCTCTAACTAGTACCCAACTCTCACCTATGGCTCGTCGTTTCTGGGTTCTTCCCAGCGGCCACACCACGGCACACCGTCACGATCAGCGGGCTAAACCAGACAAGGATCTCCGGTGCTGTGTGTGCCTCCACACCCGGTATGTCTGAATCCCGAACATCCCACCTCCACTTCCTCTCAAAAAGTCATACGGTGGGAGCGACAGCAGCCCAATAGACGGCGCAGGATAACTTGGTCACCCTCCCACTAAAACAAAACCGCGACCCAAAGTGGAATTTGGCAGCCGTCTGGCATGTCCCGGCAGCCCTATTTAAGGACAGCACTGTTTGCCTCCTCGCGGAGGAAGGGGGTAGAAAAGGTGTCCTAAACAAACGCTGGTTATCACGTCTTCTGCAGCCGGCCGCGGCTCGCAGATCGCAAAATACGCGGTCGTAAAACTCAAACAACAATACCCCCGTCCCCATACCCCGCGCCATACTCTCCGGGCTGCTCGGGTGAGTCCGCTCACATTAGCAGCCTAGAATGTTCGCTTCCTTTTCGACAATCAATGAGCAACCGGCCGGAACGGAGGACGGCGCTAGTCGCTCGGGAACTGGCGCACGCCAAGGCGGACATTGCTGCTCTCAGCGAGACCCGATTCTCTGAGCAGGATCAGCTGAAGGAGGTGGATGCCGGTTACACCTTCTTCTTGAGCGGCCGGCCAAAGGCAGAGCAACGCAACGCTGGTGTTGCCTTTGCCATCCGGAACGACATCGTGGGACGTCTGCCCTGTCTGCCGCAGGCTATCAATGATCGTCTGATGAACCTCCGCCTGCCTCTTCGGGGAGACTAGCTCGCCACCATCATCAGCGCCTACGCTCCCCCAATGACGAGCTCTGATGCGGTGACAGACAAATTCTACGAGAACCTGCGCGCCCTCCTGCGACTGTGCCGAAGGCCGACAAGCTGATTGTCCTTGGCGACTTCAACGCTCGCGTGGAGGCAGACCATGCTGCCTGGCAGGGAGTGTTGGGTCTCCACGGTTTCGGTAGCTGTAACGATAACGGCATCCTTCTTCTGCGAATATGTGCAAAACACCGTCTCCTGCTGACCAAAACCTTCTTCCGCCTTCCGACGCGGGAGAAGGCCACGTGGATGCACCCTCGGTCACGGCGCTGGCAGCTGCTGGACTATGTTCTCGTCCGGAGGCGAAATCGACAGGACGTCCTTGGTAACCAAGGCGATCCGCGATGCCGATGGTTGGACGGATCACTGCCTCGTCATCTGCAAGATGAGGCTCCAACTTCAACCCCGACGAAGGCCTCAAGGTAAGCGACAGCCAGGTAAGTTAAATACTCTTTTGTTAAATTAGCCTGTTCGTTGTTTTGATTTTAGCAACCAAATAACCGAGAAACTTGAGAACCTGCATTCTCCAGATGATAACGACACCGTGGAAACACGATGGTGTCAACTGCAAAATGTCATCCAGTTCACCGCCCTCGAAGTCCTCAGACGCGCATGCCGTTACCACCAGGACTGGTTTGATGACAATGACGCCGACATCAGCAACTTACTCGCGGATAAGAATGTAATACGCAAAGCCTTCATGAGCCTTCGGACTGATGCAACTAAAGCTGCCTTCTTGAGATGCCGTTGTTTTGTACAGCAACGGCTGCGGGAGATGCCTGGATGGTCCGAAAGGCTGAGGAAATCCAGGGGTATGCAGACCGCAATGAAAGCCCCTGCATCAAGGTGACCGCACTGCTGCTCAGCTCTGACGGCACCACACTGCTGACAGAGAAATCGAAAATCCTGAAAAGCTGGGCCGAGCACTTCAGAAGTGTCTTCAGTTGCTCATCAGCCATCTCCGATGCTGCCATTGACCGCCTCTACGAGGTGGACTCGAACAATGACCTGGATCTGCCATCTTCCCTACCAGAAACAATCCAAGCTGGGCAACAGATTTCCAACAGTAAAGCAACGGGATCCGACGCAATCCCACCGGAAGCCTACAAGCACGGCGGGCTCCGGCTGAGGGCAGAACTCACAACACTTCCAGGAGATGTGGTGCCAAGGACAAATTCCTCAAGATTTCAAAAAGACGAACATCGTCCATCTGTACAAACGAAAGGGGAACCGGAATTTATATGATAACCACAGAGGCATCTTGTTGCTCAAAATCATCAGGAAGATCTTCGCCCGTATCCTTCTCAATCGTCTGAACAGTCACCTAAATCAGGGACTGCTTTCGGAAAGCCAATGTGGCTTCCGACGACACCGCGGAACAGTTAACATGATCTTCGTCGCTCGCTGGCTACAAGAGAATAGCCAGGAGATGCAAACCTACATCTACACTATCTTTGTGGGTCTGACAAAAGCCTTTGACTCGGTGAATCGCGACGGACTGTGAATAATCAGGCAGAAATTCGGCTGTCCTGAGCGGTTCACGCACATGGAGCGTCAGCTTCATGACGGGATGATGGCGCGCGTCACTGACAGCGGGACGGTATCCGAAGCATTCGCAGTGACCAACGGATTGAACCAGGGCTGTGTACTGGTGCCCACCCTCTTCATTCTCATGTTCTCTGCTATGCTGATGGACGCCTACCGTGATGAGTGCCCTCAGATCCGCATCGCCTACAGAACTGACGGGGACTTCAACAGTCGGTATATGCAGGCCCCAATGCGCGTGTCTATGACTACAGTCCATGACTAGCTCTTAACGGACGACTGCACCCTTAACACCGTGACGGAGGAGGACATGCAAAGGAGCATGGACATCTTCGCCGCAGGCTGCGCCAATTTTGGATTAACAATCAGTACAGTCAAAACGGTATTCATGCACCAACCGCTGCCCAGCGCGGAATGCAATGCTCCGCGAATCAATGTCATCGGCGCTGAACTCAAAAATGTGAAAAACTTTGCTTTTCTGGGAAGCACGCTGTCACGCAACACTAGAATCGGCGACGGAAATGTCGCTATGGGTGCTCGCCAACAGGGAGGTCAAAAACGATATTACGAGGACACTTTGAAGAAATCTATGAAGCAACTGCAAATCAACCCGATGACCTGGGAGGACCTCGCCCAGGATAGACCGACATGGAGAAGATCCATGAAGACTGGTGCAGCAATCTATGAGGCCAACCGGATCGCCACTGCTAAGGCCAAAGGGGCTGCTCTCAAGTCACAGCCACCACGGATCAACACCATCAATGTCCAAGCCTGCCAACGTGCCCACGCTGTCAAGGCACATTCCGTGCGCAAATCGGCCTAGGCGGACATCTTCGAACTCATTGCAACAACAATCCCATACCAATCTCATACCTGTCTTAGACCCCACGACGACTACCATCCCAACCACTGCTGACAACTACATCGGTGCTCCGCCGCCCACGATCACCGAAACCATCCTCCCTCCTCCACCCCCTGCGCCGATCACGTCGACGAACACCACTTGCCCTACTCCCGCTACCTCAGGAGCCCCTCCGACTACCTGCTATCTCCACCACCAACACCACCGCCCCCAGTACCAACGATGGGGACTTGGTACTAACCTGTCGTCATTGCGATCGCAGGTTCACTTCACACATCGGCCTGGTCGGTCACTTGCGAATCCATAGCACAGAGACTGGTGAACTAGTGTTCGGAGCACCAACACACAGCAGAGGCCTCTGCCTCCAATGCCCTCACTGCCCAAAGCGCATTCACTCATTGCATGGGCCTGCTTGGTCACATGCGCATCCACGAAGGCGGAATCCACCGCGATGCCACCACATCTTGAGCACCCATCAACACTTTCCTTATTCCTCCCAGGATCTCCACTACCAGTACTCGCAGCAGAGCCCCGCAGACTCAGCACCGTCCAACCTATCTTGTCGTCATTGTGACCGCACCTGCTCACTACGCATCGGTCTGCTCGGTCACTTGCGAATCCATCGCACAGAGACTGGCAAACCAATACCAGGAGCAGCAACATACACCCGCCGCACTCGAATAAACTGTCCGCACTGCCCACGCACATTCAAACACTGCATGGGCCTATTAGGTCACATGCGTCTCCAGGAAAACCTGTGATAGAACACCGCCAGCTATGCCACAACACTACGTCTTTCCTCATCAGCCTCTGCACCTCACATGATCACACGCAACACCACAAAAACATGCTCTCAGTCTGCGTAGCTGATTAAGAGGCAATTATAATCGTCGGCTCTTTCTCCATGTGACTCCTTTGTTGCATGTGTGATCTGAGCTTCAGAATATCATGGGGCGATAAGTGCCGTGGGTTGGCTGCTGATACATGCCAGACGGTTGCCGAACTCCACTTTGGGTTACAGTTTTGTTTTAATGGGAGTGTGACCAAGTTATCCTGCGCCGCTTACGAGGTTGCTGTCGCCCCCCATCGTAGGACTTTTTGAGAGGGGGGAGGCGGGATGTTCGGGAGTCAGACATACCGGGTGTGGAGGCACACACAGTACCGGAGACCTCATCTGGTTTAGCCCGCCGGTCGTGACAGTGTCCCGTGGTGTGGCCGCTGGATAGAGCCCGGATATGAGGAGCCACAGGTGAGAGTTGGGTACCAGTTAGAGGCGGCCACACGAGCGTTCACACCTGTACGAGACAAATGGAGCGACCAAATGCTATCTGTGTGGTGCTACCCCTCAATAGTACTCCTGCAACCCTCTCCACTCAAACATACCTTTCGATCAACCAAGCCACTTTACTTTTCTACTGCTATTGCCACCTTCTTCTTTTTTCTGTCTCCTCCCTCCCTCAACCACCGCTTAGGATTTTTTTCCGATCGCTTGCGTCTTCGCACATTTTCCTTTAAATGCACATTGTAATGGCTTCCGCCGCCACCTCTGCTGTCCCGCGAATATATATATATATATATACTGTACTCTTTAATTGGCCTTGACTCCCATAACTGTGTGTGATTAGGCATCGGACCTACACGAAGACAGCACTCTGTGACTGCTGCTCTGCAGGGCATCACATCCGGACACCTCCGATCAGTTGGACTGCGTTTTTTACTACCTCCTATTAGTCTAGGGAAATTCAGCTAGCAACAGGACATTATAAGCCACCTAAAATCACGCGTACGAGTGCAATTTCAGCATGGTCACTTCCTTGCTTCAAATTGTGCGTATCTGCATAATTAATTTGCTCCATCCTCCTCCTTATCCTCCTCTTTCTCCTCATCCTTCTCTTCTTCCAAGTCTGCGGTCGATTTGCCTACCGCTGTTCTAGTAGGCGACTTATTAGCTGTTGTTGGCAGGCTGTTCTGTAACGTGCATCTCAAACCGGACCTGTTACTTGCCCACCCACTCCTCCATGTTCCTCCAAACAGCCTAGAAAGACTGCTTCTCCGTGCGGACTAATGTAAATCCTTCCTCCCTCCCTGCGCGTCCTTTCGTCTCTCCGTCGAGTGCGGTCTCCTGCCTGCTGAACTGAGGATGGAGCAGTTTGCGCCATCCTTTGGGTTTAAATAACATGCTGTGCCACGAGTGTGTAACTGCTGATGATGGTTCACCCTGCATTTTCAGAAAACTCCCTCTGCAACAACACTGGCTGCAACAGGACGGCGTCTCAATTCAGCCAAAGTTCTCCTGCCCAAATACTACTTGCCCACTGTTGAATTCTTCTTGGCGCGCCAGATGTGGTTTGACCTGATACTTTAACCGCCGGCCCTTAATAACGAAGACCATCATCGTCCCGAGAACGTAGTTGTGGCTTAAAATTTTGTTTTAGTCGGCTGAGGGAGATGTTGGGAGGCTTGTGCATTATCGACTTCCCTCTGTCTTTAAACACCCACGCAGCTTCAGTGGGAGGCCATAGTCGATTTCAGGTGAGCCTGTGAGCAGCAGTGGGGAATGCGCTGATGTGCCTTCAAGATTAATCACCCAGTTCGGTCTCTCTCTACCGTGTAGCAGTGAACTCCACGAGCCTGTCAATTAACATGGAATGCGTTTGGACACAGTAGTTAACATGACATGAAGGCCTGCATCGTGTGCCCCTACCGCAGAAGCCATGGACTCATGTGGACTGTGCAGCCTGATTAGCGCGTGCCGTGAACCAAATTGGCTCCCGTTTTGGTCCAGCGTATCTGCAGCGCGACCCGTTATGGGTCGCTTTAGCGGATGAATCTCCCAGTCAAATACCAGTGCAGATTCAAGAGTAAACATTGCAGGTCTTTTTAGCTTCCCAGACCAAAGGAGTTCGGGCATTCCGTGGTAGGTAGCATCAAGAGTTGAAAAACTGCCAGCCCACACAGCGATCACCTAAACACTCACGGAGGTAAATTGGAAGAGCGGAGGAGGTTGAGGCAGCAGGTCATTCATGTTTACACAAGCACAAGCAGTCTCTGAACCCTGTCCGCGTCTCGTTTTTGCCGTATGTGTTCCTACGTGCTTGTTGGTGGTAACTGGCTGGAAAGAGCGGGAAGAGTTCGGGGCAAATGCCTTCTCCATCTCCCGATCTTGCTTGCTATGTGTTCTTAATAGCACAAGCCTTGCTCCACTTCGCTTCCTGTTTAGTCCTGCGCCCTAGCGACTTCGACACGGCTTCAAGTCGAGGATTCATAGGGCTCACCGGGCTGTTTGCAGCATCTTGTGTAATGCCGTTTACCAGACTGCATCATCTCCTGTACCCCCAACAGTTGCGGCCAATTTTGCCAATGCAACGATCTTCTCTGTTAGCGTGTACACAACCGAAGTCGCCTCCCTTACTTGCTGCTTTCCTTAGCTTATGATTCCGTCCTTTGCCTTTTACCATACCTCACCTTGCCTGTGCCATTTTTGATAAGGGATGAGTGCCGGAGTGGGTGGATGTGGGGTTTTCTTTCAGTAATCACACTGTTTTCGCCTGCGTTTTCATCGATTTAACCTTGTTGTCTGGCCGAGATAGCGCTTTACCTTAGCGCAGACAGCCGGTTGACTGCGATCTGGCCGCTTTTGCATGAACCGATAGCTACTGCGCTTTGCAAAGCTATTCGGGTCTGTATTTTTTAGTTACCGTCAACGATGCACCGTCTGGTCACATTAGCTCAACCTCCCCCCTCTGCTCTTACATTCAGTAAGCCTAGTCTTTGTCTTACTCCCTCTCCGACTCGCAGGCGAGGACTGCAACTGTAAAAATGGCAGACAAACCGGTTATGACGTTGCTTCAGATCGAAATTGGTGCCGCACCGTGTGTGTAGCACGCGTTAGGTGGAAGATCACGGGCCATGTGGTAGATGCGTTGGACCAACACGGGGGCCACATTAGGGCATGGCAGGCTTTATTCGGGTTTCGCTCCCATAACAAATGCCGAACATGGAAGGTGTGGTGTCACGCCTATGGGGCGGCTAGGACTTAGGGGACCCAGCCGCGCCAGCCACTTGCGTCCTTTCCCGCCTCCGGTCTTCTTGACTCTGTCTTAACACCGGGCTCAGGTGGGGGAGGAGGAGAGAGTGCGGTAGATGCAGCGCAAGTCTACTATCACTTTAAACTAAATCACGCGCAAGTCACCGTCCCTGCTCCACTTTCCCATGGAGCATACGGTGGACATCGTCGGACTACGACGGTCGAACTATCAGGTGGAAGATCTAGGCCATGCGAGCCAGTTCACCCGCCCCTACAGTCGACTGACTCGGCACTGATATGATTGGCGAAGACGGAGTGAGCAAGGTCGTCCCCCCCAGCTCTTTGATTTCCTTATATTACTAAACCCGATGCTTGGGTGGGTAACCAGCCCGACAGGATATCTCAGTACTGCTCCGAATCAAAGGCCTGGCTGCCCTCTTGGTTATTTTTACCTTCCGGCGTCACCTGACTACGGTGGATTTCGGGAGGGAGAGATAGAGAGGGGGTCGGGTGGGGGGAGATAGACCCAACTAAATTCTCCCGTGGACTGCAAAAATTCACACGTTGCCGTCGCTTTCTCTGTCAACGCTGGTTCACATCGGAAGTTGGTTAACGAACGACGGCATTATTAACTCCTATTTGGCGGTAATTACTGCAATTTCGGATTTACCCGTTCGTGAGGGAAAAAATAGATAAATCTGCAATGCCCTTCTGAATCCTATGTACGGCATTTCCTCTCCTGCCTGTGTTGGAATCTATGTCTACTCTTTAAGCCTCCTGGGAAGGATCTGTGCTTTTTCCGCTCCCCGTCTCCCAGTCTTTGAGAATAGTTCATTGTTGACTGCCGTCAAACCTGGTCTTCTTTGTTTGGCAGGCACTGCTGACCTCAAACCAAAGAACAGCTGTGCCCTCGACAGATTCGATAGTTCCACTGCTTGTCATAGTCGCATGCCTGAAGGGAGAGACAGTGTTGAAACGACTTATAGTACTTACAGTTAATAAGCAAAATAATCTTAGATCGCTTGGCGTTTACTTTCCTCAGCACTCCTACTTCTCCAGCGTTTGTAGTCGTCACAGGATAATCTGCTTCCCCCCCAACCACCACCACCAACCGCTTTCTCTAACCGAGCCCTTGTTTTACCTCGCTTTAAAACCCCGATGCTTGCATTTGTCCTGAAGAAATTCTGACCGACTTTCAGGACCTGTCGTCGCCTGTTTACAACTGCAGACGGTGCACAGCTTTGCGCCACAGCCTGGAGGGCCTATTCAATCACTTCCGTCGGAACTGGCGATCAAGTGCTGACGGCTCCGCGTACTGACGTAGCGGCAGCAGTAGTAGTTGAGGCAGAGCCTGGTAAGATCAGATCACTTTCGGTCAGGGAGGCTCCCTAACTACTGACCCTGTTTCTAGACAGACCTTGTGAAGTGCGCTCAATACCTCTTCTGCTCAATGAAGTAAAGCGTTTAGCCTCTGGCCACCGCGTGACCGTATCGTGCACGGAGAGAGAATGAGAGGAGAGGACAAGGAGATAAATGGCGTTAAACGGCCTGTGGTGGTGCTATCCTCACTTCTTCCCCGCTCATTGCCTCGTCGCCTGTCTCGTTTAGGTCCTTCTGTCTGTACTGAGTGGTAGTGAGTTTGTTGGCACGGTTGCTGCTACTGCCGCTGGCGGCCTTCTCTGGCAGGTGGTCTCACGAGAACCTACTCGCACGCACACGCGCACATCGGGCGAGAACAGGACACGCCTGGTTACTAAGACCTCCTTCTGATTCGGTTACTTGCCTCTGAAAGGGTGGGCGAAGGGGGTGGGTCAGGGCGGGAGGAGCGATGCGTTCATACTGCTTCGGGTTAACGATACATGCACCATTCTAGTAGCTGGTAGCAGCGTTGAGGCCACTGCCGCCTCAAACAACCCTGGCGTTTTGTTGCCTAGACATTGCTCTTCTTTCTATGGAGGGAACGGGACTAACCGTTTTCGTGGCCTCGTTGTAAAGTGCTTGTGCGTGTGCCGAGCGACTGGCCTACGTGCAGTTTTCTGCCAGTGGTTGAGGAGTGTATGTACTAACTCAAAATGCCCACAGTCTTCTCTTCTGTCGGTGTAGTGCGGACTTGGCCTGCCATAGCAGTTAGTATAACACGCACATGCCAGTTCGACCGAGCTACACCGTGCGCCCAGCAACAAGGTGGCGTAGGGACATTGACTTGCGCGTGAATAAGATTATAGCAGTAGTAGTCGTCGTCATAGTAGTGGTAGTAGTAGTAGTAGAAGAAGAAGAAGTATTAGTACTAGTAATACTAGTATTAGTAGTAGTAGAAGTAGTAGTAGTACTAGTATTAGTACTTGTAGTAGTATTATTAGTAGTAATACTAGTAGTAGTGGTAATACTAGTAGTAGTAGTAATACTAGTAATAGTAGTAGTAGTAGACTACCACTGCATCTACCCTCTTTCTCCTCCACCTCGTCCAAGTCAAGAAACCCGCAGACGGGAGAGGGTGCAGGTGGTTCGCGCGGTCGGGTCACCTGTAGGCGTGTCGCCACACCTGGCTCGAATCCCACGCAGTTATTTCAGGATGTCAGCTTTGCAACGACATTCCTTTAGGTGTCCTGCAAGACCTGCATTCTAAAAATGGTTAACTAAGTAGTATACATTTTTTCTCATTGATTTTTGATGCCCTCATACGTTCCAATATACTTTATAAAAAACCTGCACAATAATTTTATTTCTTGTACTCGTTGGATAGAAAATAACGTCTTCATCAAATTGTATGCTTTAAGAAAGGGTATGTTCCGTTTTTCAAAAAAAAACTTTCTAAATTGCCAAATAATTTTGAACCCTATCGGCCATTACAGTTTAACTTCACGGTTTCCAGACCACATACTCTATGCGTTCTCTCTAAGAAAGATCACTCATTTCTCTACGCTACGAGGAATAATTCCCATTAAGTTTTGCATTAGATGTGGATCACCTCGTATACTTTAACAGGCAAAATTAATAAATTGGTGGATACAATTTATTATGAATGAACATTTCACGATGTTTAAAATGTCATTATCAGAAACTTTTTAAAACCTCCTCCCTCCCTCCATGCTCCTCCTTAACCCCCTTCACTCCTTCCTCCATGCTTTTATACTGTATTCCTTTACTTCTCACTGCGCACACGTAAAGCTTCCGCATGAATTCCGTTATAAGTTAACAGGCTAGTCTCAGTGTTTTTTTTTCGTCTTCCCTGTGGATGCCTTTTGGTGCATTCCTTCCCCCACCCTCGCAGTTTACGGTTCGGGTTTTAATGGGAAGGCTCAGAAGCCGCCTAGAAGTCCTGTGAGCAGCAGTCTGCTGCAGCCGCATTTTGACCTAATGACGTTCAGTGCAAATCCCAACCTTTTGCTTCACTCCGTCTGTATTGGCAGCTTCTAAAATTCTCATTGTTTTTCTCTCTGTCCTCGGTGACCTCTAGGCCTCCAGTGCTGTGTACAAATCTTTGCTCACCCACTAACCAACAACACGTTTTTTCGCTCTTGTTTTATGTTCCACTGTTGAAAACGAATACATGTGTTTGTGTGTGTGTGTGTGTGTTGTTGTCAGAGCAACACGAAGCATGCCTGGAGGGAACACTGTGGCATCGCCAGTGCGCAGGATTGACTTTAAGTGTCGTTTTGTGCTGTGTGTGTGTGCTACCAGGTCACGAATGGAAAAACTCTGTCGCACTCAACCCGCCCCCAAGCTTGTCAGTACTGGCGGAACCGATGGAGCTTTGAGTAGCGATCTTGCAGTGTCCGTTCCTTGGAAACCTATCAGAATGCCAAACCCTGTCACTTCCTTTCGAATGTCATACAATCAAACAAACTAAATCATTAGTCGGAGGGTACTTTCAAGCACAAAACTCTAAAAGGCTCTCTTATGATGCTATAGGAATCGATGTGTACTGCGCAAATCTGGCAATGTAAACAGGTCAAAAAATATCAAGACTATTGGCCGCAAGCAAGTTAAATGCCGATTTTCTTGGAGCATGCGCAGGTTTCAAAACCCAGCGGCAGAGTCACGTTACGAATAAGTCTGCGTTGACCGTCAGTAGTGCGTGGTACACCGGCTATCGCGTGGTTCCTTGTCGCATCTTCAGGTAGCCATGCCTCAGATAGACAGCGGAGCTCAGAAGCACATGAAGACATCCAGTCTTGTTTGGTAAAAGAACCCCAGCTAGGCACACCTTCTGGACAGAAGTACAGACGAGTTGAAGCTGGTGTCATTAAGTGGCAGATATTGTCGATACGTTTCCTCAATCAGCGACCACCACAGCAACTCCAGCAACATCTTTTTCCCGTCATCCTTTCCTGTATCGTTTTTTTATTAGGATTCGGACGTATTACTTAAGTGGGGTTATAATATTTGAAAAGAAGTAGATGCCATTGCTGGGACAAAGGCTTTATTCGCCTCTACTTATGCGCAGATTCGGGTTCTGTACAGGTGTCCTGACAATAACGCGTTGCCGAAATGTGTTTCATACAAACCACCGATAAACACGGAGCTGGCGAGGCGCGCAGTATTTCAAAAAGTCGACTGAAGTCCTTGTCCCAGCGATCACGTCCACTCGTGAGCCTCGCTTTTTCACTTGTTGTAATATTTATTATCTCACAGCATCATCCCAGGATATGTCAGATACGCCAGGATTCCGGCTTTTCAATGCAAATCTTTTCAGCCACTTGAAAAAACCACATGTTTTACATGAAACTCGCTATCACTGATAGAACACGGTTCTTTGGCCTGTCACTAGTGTATACATGTGCCGCTTAAACGGGCCGCGTGGTAGATGCGCTGGACCAACACGGGGGAGCCAGGTTAGAGCGCGGCAGGCGTTACTCAAGTTGAGCTTCCATATCAACTGCCGAAAATTGGGGGGTGGAGGCACACGTAGGTGCAAGATCACGCCGCACCAACCACGTTTGACATTTATGACACTCCCAATCTGTGGGATCTGATTCAGGCGTGGCGGCACGGACAGGAGTTTCTGTGACCTCGCCAGCCACCTGCGTCCTCTCCCGCCTCCGGTCTTCTTGACACCGGGCTCAGGTGGGGAAGGAGGAGAGAGTGCGGTAGCTGCAGCGCAAGGCTTCTATCACTTAAAACTAATCTAGGCGCAATTCACCGTCCCTACACCACCATGCTGTGGAGCATACGGTAGATATTGTCGGATTACGACGATCGAACTGTTGTAGTTAGTACATGCAACCAACCTGGGGTACAGAATTTGAATGTACTCTCTTTGATCCCTATATCAGTCAAAATTTCCGCCAAAGCACTGTAAAGCGCACTCCCTGATTAACGCTTCCCTTTCTTTTTTAGGTTGGTCAAATAAAACAGTCCTACAACCACCTTTCCCTGGCTCGTTGCCTACCCAGCGAGTATCGTGCCTTCTTGGAGCACATTGAAAATTGCACCTACCCCGATCGTCCAGATTATGATATGATTCGGTCACTCATAAAACAGGCCATGGTGCGGCGTAACATTCGCGACTCAGATCCCTACGATTGGGAAACTGATTTGCAGAACCGCAGTGAGCGCACCGAAGATCGCGCACAAACTGGTGCCAAGGAGCCGCCAGCTCTGGCTGTCACTGGCGTCAACCAAAAAGTTTCTGACAAAAACAGGGTCTCCTTCAAGCCTGATCCGGTCATCGACACGATCACCGATGGTCACTTGGTGGCAAACAACTTTGCTGATACTACTGGTGGTGCCGTTGCGGCCGGTAGTGGCACTCAGGCCTATCTTGTTGATGGTACCGGAGCTGTTGGTGGCGGTGGTGGTGCTGGGGGTTCTGGTCAGGTGACTGGGGTCGGCAGCGCCAATCTCAACGAACTTGCTGACACTGGTACCCATGGTGCATCTGTCTGGAATCGGGTCGTTTCCTCTAACCACCTGACCGACAAGCGCGCTGAGAATGTCACCGAGGCTGGCGAGCAGATGAAGGAGCTGGCTGCTAGCTCCCTTAAGAACACCAACGCTGTTGACTCCTGTCTGAATGTAGCCGATATTGGCACAATCTCGAAGGCTGGCAGTCTGGTTCCTGCTGTGGTCTCGACTTCGGGCACCAGGGCTGCCTCCGATGAGGAAAGAGTGCTTTTGGCCGGGGTTATGCAGCAACATCATGAGGACAAATTTACGCACTATAACCACCAGAATCATCATCATCAGCATAACCACTACAACTACGCCACTGTTGCTGCTGCCAACTTGCCTACACGAAAGCGCCTGGCAACCGCAAACAGCACCCCTGGAGGCAGACATCACCAGTACACTGAGAAGTGTTCCATCACCCGGGGCGACGGTGTCTCCGCTCCTCAAGCCACTAGTGTCGGCGCCGGTTGCGGCGGCAGTATGCCTCGGCGACGAAATTGTGTCCACTCTAGGCTCTCCGCAACCACTGAGTACGCTGTCGGCATGCCGCCCATGTCGGTGCGCAAAGCTGGTCGCGAGACAGCCGAGGAACGGAATGCTGGCTCTACTAACTCGCGTCATGCTACTGCCTTGGTGCGGCACACCAATAACCACCACAGTTGTCTTCATCACCACCATCAGCTTCAACGTGGTGAAGAGATGCGTGCGGCCAGTCTACCTCTCCAACGCTATCGCTCCTCCTCGGCCCTTCGTTGCGGTTACACCGATGTCAGTTCAGGGTCCTTCCGCCCGCACCGGGAATCCAATTTCTCCAACACTATGGGCTCCTGCGATTTGGGCGATCGCAGCACCGCCGATCAAAGTCAGGAGAGTGTGGCTGGTGCCACTCACGCAATCGCATTGAGTGTCGTTGGCAAGTACCTCTCCGGCTCAACCTCAAGATTGGCCCGCCTTAATAGTGTCGGTGCCGGTGCCTCTATGACTCAAGTAGCCGGTTTGGGTTTATCCTCGCAGGATCTACCTAGTTTTATGGGCGAAGACCTCTCTGACATACCCAGCCAACAGAATGTTGTCCAAGAGGTGGTCAGCCCAAGTATGGACTTTTACACCGCCCCAGTTACGGGCGCTGAATCCGGCCAGACAGTCAATTCGGGTCGAAAAATGCGCACGCCGGACAGTTCAGTGAGTAAGGCCCACGGGGGTAAAAGACGCACTGGTCGCTCCCGTACCTCCTCCTCCTCCGTCAACGAGGCCGATTCAGGCATACAGAACGGTGGTAGTGCCGGTCAGCAGAGCAGCACCTACGGTCAAAATGGTTGCACTGGTGGTGCTGGTGACCTCCAACCAGTCTTGAAGCATAGTCCACGAGAGAGGAGTTGCCACACACCAAAGTCCACTTCACCCTCTCAACCCTTTGGGTTTCGTTCCTCCTCTGACCGTGTTTCGAGGCAGACCACTAACACCTCATCTTCCAGTCAGGATGGTGTTGCCGTCAGCAGGGGGCAGTTATGGCGCTCGGCACCGTCGCAACCGCCACCTGATATGCAGGATGCTTCCACTGGCAAGCCCGAGATATTTGAGGGCAATTTTAAACCTATCGGAGAGTCTGCAGAGGATTCGCGGACGCAGCAGCAGCAACCAACGCCACCCCCACCTCCCCCGCACCATCAGTTTTCACGCCCCAGTCCAGTTCCTCGACAGACTCGCACCGGCGCTGACCGCCTCTCCTCACCACCCGTTTACAAGGCTCCTCTACGGAAGTCACCCACCCGGCAATGTCGGCGTCCATCTGGCGGCTTGGATCCTCCCTACCGACATATACAATTCCAACAACATCACCGTCACGCTCCCCCGTCCTCCACTTCGCCACGATCAGTTTCAACTCAGGTGCATGTGAAGCGAAGTCCGATCCGCGGTCAGGCACAGCTCCATCGTTCTGGCTCTGGCACTGTTCAGCGGTCAGGTAGCCACACGAAATTGGATGGCATGCTCTACCTGCTCACACCCAACTGTTCCGAAATGCAGCGAATGACACTTAGTGCCGGCGGACGGCGTACGATGGTGGCCAGTAGCAGTAACAACAACTGTGCTGTCGGCACGATGACACAAGCGACGTCTCCCAACCTCCGACCCGATTCGCCCTTCTGTCCCTGCTGCCTTGAGCCTGCTGAGGCCTTTGGGGAGCAAGAGTTGAGCGAGTTCGACAGCGCCTCAAAACGGACAGCTGGTGAGTCCGGAACCACGCGCTGCCGTCCTGCCGAGGGTCAACCGCCCCGTTCAAGGTCGAGTTCCGCTGGTCGCGACGGTGGCCTAGGGGCCAGACGTCAGTCTTCAACGGCTAGGGGCTCCCGACGGGGACCTTGCCTCTTCCACCCTGCTGGCCGACCTCCCCTCTCAAGGCATCCCCTCCGAGGAGATGCTGCTTAATCCGCATAACCTTCCTCGTCATCATCATCGCCTCTTGCAGAAAACCCACTCTGCGGGCAGTCCGACGCCGATGCTTCCATCAGGAAAAACGGCGGCAGCAGTTCAGGTGACCACACTCGATTGGGCGGACGCTGATACTCCAGCGCCAGCTCCACCGCAATCGTCACCACAGCATCTGCCTACAACTTCTGACGCAATGCTTATGGTCAATCGCTGCGCCGTTAGCCTCTTAAAGTGTTCCCTCAATAACTCAACCACCGGTGATGGCAATTCGGCTTCCATAGCGCCGCCCCCCCAGTGTGTCCATTTTATATGTCCTCGACCTCCGGAGTTGCCGGTAACTACTTCCAATTTGGCGTTGGCTGCTCGTCGACGTCGCTTTCGTCCCAAGACCTCCTGCATTGACGCCACGGGCGTGCTCGGTGATTGTTGCAGCGGCGGCTTCGCGCATAATCTTCTCTTACCGACTGCCCAGGTTGTAGGTGGTCACTGCTCTATGCATCCCGAAAGTGCTTTGATTGTGAGCAGTCTAGAGAAGTCACCACCCTCACCGACAGTCGAGTATGTGGATTAGGTGACGCACTATGCGAGTGTGGAGGAGATGGCCTAGACCATCCTCATGATCGGCTAGTCGCTACCATTCCGTCTTTCCGGCTTTAATCACTGCCACCTCTCCGCTGAGGCTTGCTTCTGCGACTGACGTCACTACCGACTTATCTCCGTGGCTGGCTCGCTGTCCTAAAAACTGTCTGTTTGCAGAGAGCAGTCGGGAGAGGCAATCGCGATTCTCGCAGTGTGCTACCTTACTTTCGACAGTGTGACTAGAAATGCAAATACCTCATTGATCCCCTCCCCGCCACCTACCCCCCACCCCGTTTATGTCAGCCAAACGAGATTTTTAAAAGATGCTTTTCGATTTTATCCCTTCCACACACACACACGCCGATCTCATGCTGTTGTCGTTGTGACAGTGACCGCAACTATTTACATACACGCATATGTCCGCACGCAATCCTACAGTAATGCACACGAGGAACACAGAGATTCCGGTGCTTCCACATCCCGTCGAAACGCCCGACTCTTTTCTGCACAGGGGCTGTCCTCCCCTGCCCTCTTTTTTTCATTTTCACGGCCTCGCGGGATTTACTCCTGTCTGCTTTTACCTATCCCCGCCCCAACGGAAGCTGTTTTTAACTTCCCAACCCCAAAGAGACGATTCTTGATTTGCGTTGCACCAACGCACCCCATCCCTTCCCCCTCGCGATATTACACCCGCCCTCCCTCCGTGTGTCAGTGTAAAAATGACATCTGATTTGACAATTTAACAATCTGTGAAACCACACACACACGCAAAGAGAAAGACACTTCAGAGATTTGCATGGAAATGCATAATTTCTTTTCATGCCAGTCTGCTTCGTCGTCTATCGGGAATTCATTGGTTCGAAAACGGGATTTCATGGGGAAACCACAGATCTGGCAGTAACTGTTTCAGCTTCATCATCTTTTTGGACAGTCGTACCACCGACCAGGTAAGCCTATGCACATAGACGATCCCACCCATGGATAAAATCGAACCGACCAGATTTTACCAGTACCTCTCCAGGCATTACGTTGCCTGTTCGTTACACCTATTCCTAGATGACGTCGGTACTCCGTCCCTGGTGACTAGGCTGATTTGCGCATGCTCATTTTAGTAAGGGTCGAATATTGCGATCAAGTGCAGAAGTAGCTCGATGTCATCTTCCTGTAAGGTGAATTATTTGTTACTAGTATTATGGGCAGATTGACAATGCCGAAAAAGATAAGGGATACTGGAATGGCCACTTCTGGTATTTTAGACCTCATCAGCCGGTCATACTCCCAGGTTGTACAATCCCTAGGGCTCGAACCCGCGACCCGTTCAGAAGTCCTAACCAACGCCATAGCCATTGAGGTAGGGGCTCGTTATCTTGTCGGCTTTCCATCCGGAAAAGTAATGAAGTTTAAAACAGCCAATGAACAACTGTCACGGGAAATAAGGTTGAGGACGTCGAGATGAAGTTATAAGCTAGTTATGTCAGCTTCACAGGAAGGAGGGAAGTCTGACAGTGATTTCTGTTTGTTTCGCTGCTGTAACGCGAGGGCGTAGGACGCGGGACCGAACATGCTGGGGTAATCTTGAGTCAGCTGAGCTCGAGGCCACGTATAAACACCTCCTGTGAGCACAAGACGGTTGAGTACTCGGTTGAAGTCTACCACGTGAGCCACAATCGCACTAGAGATTGACTTTTCCATACTGGCTGGATGGTGTTCTCGCATCCGCTTGGATAGGCACCTAGTTGTTCGATCAATACAATCTGCTCCACAGGAGCAAGTGAAGGGCTGGATGCACATTGAAGAGGTCTGAAGGGGCAATCCATGCTTGCCTTCAGTGTGAACAAGCGGGATGCTTAAAAATGGCCTTAGCTTGGGGTGGGTATGCGTGCGTAATAGTTGAGTTAAACATACGTAATAGAAGTCCGCTTGTCGCGTCCCCTAAAAATGACAGTTAGAAGTAATTCGTTCTTTTGAACGGTCGATATGTCCATGCTTGGGGGCATCCTTCCATATGTTTCACGATCAACTTATCAAGGCGACCATTCTTCTCACAGGCTTCGACAAATAAAAGCGAGCTGGTCCTTTAGCGTACCCGGAGTGCATGTTTTCCTAGTTTTCCTGGGCAGCGGACAATGCTTCTTTTCCGATTTAGAGAGACCAAATTTCAGAACCTTATGTACTGGTCTGTCCGTGTTTATTGCTGAAATACGCTTACTCTGACTTTCCATTAAGTAGGACGCCCGGAAAGGGGACGCACTCTCCGTCGTCTTTATCCAAAGCGAAGGTTGACGCTGGGTGTGTCTAATCGGTTTAAGCCTTTCTACCGCATTGGACGGTCTGGTTTATGAATCATTGGCAAAACCATATAACCTTTGGGTATTGCGCCGTGGGTTTAAGATTTTCGAACTGTGATTTGGATTTCTCTGCTGTCATTTCGGTCATTATTTTGCCTTTAACTTTTGAACTTAGTGTCATCCGCCAGGCTCGATTTTATTAACCACATTTCCAGTTCACTGCAGTGTCTCAACGTGCCCGCAGGGAGTTCTGCAATTTTGTTCGCGGTTGATTGGGTAGTTACTTTGTGAGCGGTCGGACACATGCGATTCCAGCACACTCTGACCGGTGGAAGGTTGCCACGCGACCCGATATACACTCGTCGAATCTGCCTTCACTGTCCGCACCGCCAACGCACGTTCGAATGCGCCTAGTCGGTCACATGCGCATATAAGAAAGTGGAAGTCACCGCCTTATCGGCACACCAAGCACACCTTGCATACTGGACACCAATCCCATCTCCAGTAGAAACAATTTTCCATCCACCAGCGCAGCCACCACGTGTTGTCTCAGCACTTATCCGACTCAGCAGCTTCCAACCTATAGCAATCAATTTTCACATTTGCTTTTACAAAAATGCCATCAACGTATCGAGCACAGGATTCCGGATCCCAGTTTTTCCCCAAACACGTCCTCCAGCAAGGATACAAGAGGTGTTACTATCCTTAATTCACAAACCTTGCGGTGAAATTGGCCATTGAACTTGAACTGCGCATACAACGTGTAGCGAAATATCACCTCCTGTAGGTCGATGATGAGGATGCGGATTAGGAAGTCATGTTAATCTTCTATCGCCTCCTTGAGGGGAGTTTTAGCATAAAAAGTCCAGTCATCAACGTATAAAATCATTTTCTCGCCAATATTCGTATTTGTTATGGAACTAATGACTTGAAGCTGCCTATAGGTTATGTGGTGCTATTTTGCGTAGAATCAATTTAAGCCTTTGTGCATATGCGAAGTATCACGGAAAAGTCCATATGGATCGCGATTTTAACCCCCTTGATTGACAGCGGCCACTGGTTAGGCGTCATCCAAGTCTTCCGAATCATCTTTAGATGGCTGGTGAGACACTTCAAGTTTCTGCGCCGGCTGACACTCGCGAAGCTTAGGCAGACCGGTCTTGTGCTCGCAGAAGGCGCGTGTATAGACCCTAAGGCTGCCGTTGCCCTGCATGCGTGTGCTCATTGCGCTGAAGTCGAGCCCACCATTTTCGCTCGCGCATCCTGCCACGAGAACCGATTTGACGCAAAATAGCAGCAGGCAAACTCTACAACGCATTAGAATACCGTAAGCAACACGAATTTCAATGGGGAAACGATGCTGTCCTTAGATTTCGCGTCCTTGTTCGCTAATGTTCCATCGCGTCGAATATAGCATATTCATGTTATGAGATTGTTAGGTGGGAGTGCCCTCTGCTGCATTTTCTGCCTTCTCTCCTCCTGCCTCCCCCGCCTGGGCACAATATCATCATAAAATCAAGAAGACCGGAGGCGGGAGAGGGCGCAGGTGTCTGGCGTGACCGGACCTACCTCTAGGCTTGCCGCCAAAAGTGGCTCAAGTCCCAGAGTTCGGGAGTGCCATTGGTGTCAGCTCAAGAAGAAGCCGTCGCAGCCTGACTCTCAGTCCGCCAGTCGGCCAATCTATGCGACCACACACTGGGCGCTCGCGCATCCTGCCAGGAAAATATCGCGTCTAAATATCCGTTTGCCCATGATGTTGAAGGTTCTACTCGGAAGAAACAGCGTTTGGGCACCGGAATGTGGATGTACCCCTATTGCAGGTGGTCTTGCATTAAATTACAGGGGAAAGGGTTGGTGTTTGGTCTGTGAAGGTCAGGAGGTAAGAGCTTTAGTGTTAGGGTCAAACTTAGGACACGGTAATAGGTACCCGCTGGACTGTATCATAAGAGCACATGTAGTTTGTCACCGTCCATATTACCGTGTCTCTTCGAACCTGAACCTTTATAAAAAAAACATATTAAGGGGTTTAGAAGATGGTTCAGTTAACACGTAAACGACAGGACCTGATCACTAGATGTGCACTTAAAAGGTTATTTTGTAGAAGAAAACACCGTTGAAAAACTACAAAACCGGGCTTAGTTATTTGGCTCACGGTCTCACGGTGGTCGAATAACTGTACACAACGATTCTACCTCAGTCAACACATACGTGCGCCAATTTTGGGCTTTCGGTTACTTAACCATAGAATTCTGCTGTCCGAGGACGCTCGGGCTGTTTTGGCACCACCATTTCTGCGGCATTGGAGAGTACATTAAAGGCCGCAGCGACTATTGTTTTTTTGCTGATTGAAGGGTTAATCCACATAGATAGATGCCGTTTCTGGAGATACCAGTAACTGTGCCCTTTGTTTTTTGACCACGAACCGACTCAGTCGGCCAACGAAGTCAGCCAGGCGTAATTTACATGTACGAAAATTCGATCGTTAGTTCGACTAGGTCCACCGACAGCAAGGTGACGCAGAAGTGGTGAATTTCGCGTGAAGTAGAGTATAATGACAATAGATATACACTACAGTTTCTGTATTCTCTCCTCCTCCCTCCCCCGCCTGGGCACAATATCACCATGAAATCAAGAAAACCGGAGGCGGGAGAGGGCGCAGGTGTCTGGCGTGACTGGACCCACCTCTAGGCTTGCCGCCAAAAGTGGCTCAAGTCCCATAGTTCGGGAGTGCCATTGGTGTCAGCTCAAGAAGAAGCCGTCGCAGACTGACTCTCAGTCCGCCAGTCGGCCAATCTACGCAACCACACACTTGGCGGTCCGAGGAAGATCCTCAGACGGCAACCTTTCAAACCACGGCTTTTAGCGCGTCAGTTTGTTTATAGGGAATGAAATGAGCTGGCCCGTAAACCTCAGCCTCTTTTCCCATTCACAGGCCTCAGCTACCGTCCAAACCGATCAGTGAACTGGCGTGGGGAATGGGTGCACTAGTTAATCTACCCAATGATCTCATTTGCGCATACCACGCACAAGACCTGGACCCCCAAACACGCACGCTGCATACCTATTAAAATTAGGGGTCTCTGCATTCATAGCGAATGGCTGCAAGTGATGCGATAATGACTCAACATTTCGGCTTCCCGTTGGAAACCAACGATCAGCCGATTCTCCAGGGATCGTGGCTCATTCTTCTCAGGATAACTTGTGACAACCACCTGCCCGAAAGTGTCCCTTCTCTGATAATATTTCTGACTTTTATCTATCCAGCAAGAGCCCTTTAAGCTAATTTATTGTCGATAAGCGTATTTATTCAGTGCATGCTGACTTCATGCCTTGTGCAGATTTTAATGTCATCGGACAAACAACTCGTTGCGATCGCTGACACGCGCGAAAATGTGAGCAACAGGAAGCCGTTGAAATGAAGAAGGAAATGCGATAACTGGAACAAACATTTTCTTCATCTGACGCCTCGGATTAACGTTCGCAACCCAGAATCAGAGACAACGCGTGTGAACACCGCTACTGGTGGGGGTTGTAGGGGTACTAGTTAGGGGCAGCACCACACAGCGTGCATTTGGTCGCTCCATTTGTCTCTTACAGGTGGTGAATGCTCCTGTGGCCGTCTCTAACTGGTACCCAACTCTCCCAGCGGCCACACCCCGGGCAACCGTCACGACCGGTGGGCTAAACCAGGTGAGGGTCTCCGGTGTTGTGTGTGCCTCCACACCCGGTATGTCTGACTCCCGAACTTCCCATCTCTCCCCTCTCAAAAAGTCCTACGGTGGGGGCGACAGCAACCCCGTAGGCGGCCCAGACTAACTCGGGTCGTTCTTCCACTAAACCAAAACCGTGACCCATAGTGGAGTTCGGCAGCCGTCTGGGATGTCCGAGCAGCCCTATTTAGGGATAGCACTGCTTGCCTCCTCGCGGAGGAAGGGGGCTAGAAAAATGTGCCCTAAAAAAATGCTGGTTCTCACGTCTTCTGCAGCCGGCCGCGGCTCGCAGATCGCAAAACTACGCGGTCGTAAAACTCAAACAAACAACAATACCCCCAGTCCCTCATCCCCCTCGCCATACTCTCCAGGCTGCTCGGGTGAGTCCACTCACACTAGCAGCCTGGAATGTTCGCTCCCTTTTAGACAATCCTAGGAGCAACCGGCCGGATCGGAGGACGGCGCTAGTCGCTCGGGAACTGGCGCGCTACAAGGTGGACATTGCTGCTCTCAGCGAGACCCGATTCTCTGAGCAGGATCAGCTGAAGGAGGTGGGTGCCGGCTACACCTCCTTCTGGAGCGGCCGGCCAAAGGCAGAGCGACGCGACGCTGGTGTTGCCTTTGCCATCCGGAGCGAAATTGTTGGACGTCTGCCCTGTCTGCCGCAGGGTATCAATGATCGCCTGATGAGCCTCCGCCTGCCTCTTCGGGGAGACCAGTTCGCCACCATCATCAGCGCCTACGCTCCCCCAATGACGAGCTCTGATGCGGCGAAGGACAAATTCTACGAGGACCTGCACGCCTTGCTGGCGACTGTGCCGAAAGGTGACAAGTTAATTGTCCTTGGTGACTTCAATGCCCGCGTCGAGACGCACCACGCTGCCTGGCAGGGAGTGCTGGGTCCCCACGGTCTCGGTAGCTGCAACGCTAACGGCCTCCTTCTTCTGCGCACGTGTGCGGAACACCGTCTCCTGCTGTCCAACACCTTCTTCCGCCTTCCGACGCGGGAAAAGGCCACGTGGGTGCACCCTCGGTCGCGGCGCTGACATCTGCTGGACTATGTTCTCGTCCAGAGGCGAGATCGTTAGGACGTGCTGGTAACCAAGGCGATCCGCGATGCCGATGGTTGGACAGATCACCGCCTCGTCATCTCTCAGATGAGGCAACGACTGCAACCCCGACGAAGGCCCCAAGGTAAGAGGCCGCCATGTAAGTTAAATACTCTTTTATTTAATTTGCCTGCTCACTGTTTGATTTCAGCAACCAAATAACCGAGAAACTGGAGGACCTGCATGCTCCAGATGATAACGCTACCGTGGAGACACGATGGTGTCAACTGCGAAATGTCATCCAGTCCACCACCCTCGATGTACTCGGACGCGCACACCGTCGACACCAGGACTGGTTTGACGACAATGACGCCGACATCAGCAACTTACTCGCGGAGAAGAATAGACTACACAAAGCCTACATGGACCTTCGGACTGACGCCACCAAAGCAGCCTTTTTCAGATGCCGGCGCCTTGTACAACAACGGCTGCGGGAGATGCAGGATGCCTGGATGATCCGAAAGGCTGAGAAAATCCAGGGGTATGCGGACCGCAATGAAATGAAAAAAACTTTTTTTCAAAGCCATCAAGGCCATCTACGGCCCGTGTATCAAGGGGTCCGCACCGCTGCTCAGCTCTGACGGCACAACACTGCTGACAGAGAAATCGCAAATTCTGAAGCGCTGGGCCGAGCACTTCAGAAGTGTCCTTAATTGCTCATCAGCCATCTCCGATGCTGCCATTGACCGGCTCCCTCAAGTGGACACGAACAATGACCTGGATATGCCGCCTTCACTACCAGAAACCATCCGGGCCGTGCAGCAGATTTCCAGCGGTAAAGCACCGGGATCCGACGCAATCCCACCGGAAGTCGACAAGCACGGTGGGCCCCGGCTGATGGCAGAACTCACAACACTCTTCCAGGAGATGTGGTGCCAAGGACAAGTTCCTCATGATTTCAAAGACGCGACCATCGTCCATCTCTACAAACGGAAGGGGAACCGGCAACTCTGTGATAATCACAGAGGCATCTCGTTGCTCAACATCGCCGGGAAGATCTTCGCCCGTATCCTTCTCAATCGTCTTAACGGTCACCTAGAGCAGGGCCTGCTCCCGGAAAGCCAATGTGGCTTCCGCCGACACCGCGGAATAACCGATATTATCTTTTCCGCCCGCCAGCTACAAGAGAAGTGTCAGGAGATGCGAACTCACCTATACACTATACACGGTGAATCGTGACGGACTGTGGAAAGTCATGCAGAAATTCGGCTGTCCTGAGCGGTTCACGCACATGGTGCGTCAGCTTCATGACGGGATGACGGCGCGCTTCACTGACAACGGGACGGTATCCGAAGCATTTGCAGTGACCAACGGAGTGAAGCAGGGCTGCGTACTGGCCCCCACCCTCTTCAGTCTCATGTTCTCGGCTATGCTGATGGACGCCTACCGTGATGAGCAGCCTGGTATCCGCATCGCCTACAGAACTGACGGGCACCTTCTCAACAGTCGGCGTATGCAGGCTCCAACGCGCGTGTCTACGACTACAGTCCATGACTTGCTCTTCGCGGACGACAGCGCCCTTAACACCGTGATGGACGAGGACATGCAAAGGAGCATGGACCTCTTCGCCGAAGGCTGCGCCGATTTCGGATTAACAATCAGTACAGTCAAAACGGTTGTCATGCGCCAGCCGCCACCCAGCACGGAATACAATGCTCCTCGAATCAATGTCAACGGTGCTTACCTCAAAAACGTGGAAACCTTCGTTTATCTAGGAAGCACGATATCGCGCAACACGAGAATCGATGACGAGGTTGCCCAATGGATCTCCAAAGCTCGTCAGGCCTTCGGCCGGCTGCAGGCCTCCGTGTGGAATCGCCACGGTATTCACCTGAACACCAAACTGAAGATGTACAAGGCCGTCGTCTTGACGACACTCCTTTACGGAGCGGAAACCTGGACCGTCTACTCGAACCAAGCCAGGAAGCTGAATCACTTTCATCTCAGCTGCCTCCGCAGAATACTGAAGCTGAGATGGCAAGACAGGATCCCGGACACGGAAGTCCTGGAGCAGACCGGAATCCTCAGCATCCATGCCATGCTGAGGCAAGTGCAACTGCGATGGAGCGGCCACCTGGTAAGAATGGACGACGAGTGACTACCGAATCGACTTTTCTACGGAGATGTCGCTACGGGTTCTCGCCGGCAGGGAGGTCAAAAACGACGCTACAAGGACACTTTGAAGAAATCGCTCAAGCAACTGCAAATCAACTCGGCGACCTGGGAGGACCGCGCCCATGATAGACCGGCATGGAGAAGATCAGTGAAGACTGGTTCAGCAATCTATGAGGCCAACCGGATCGCCGCCGCCAAGGCCAAAAGAGCGGCACGAAAGTCACCAGCGCCCCGGACCAACACCGCCAATGCCCAGGCCCTGCCAACATGCCCACGCTGTCAACGCATCTTCCGTGCGCGAATCGGTCTGGTTGGACATCTTTGGACGCAACGCACCAACAATCTGACAATTCCAATTCCTATGTCAAATTCGGCCCACCCTCCTTCTGACTCTCCCACCCTCACTCCTGGAATCAATTCCATTATTCTTACCATCATAGAAACCACATACATCTACTCATCGCCTGCTACACCCACCACCGCAACCACCACCGCCTTCGCCTTCACTACCTCCACCACCACCACCATCAGCGATGGGAATCTCTCCTAAGCTGTACTCAATGCAACCGCACATTCACCTCACGCATCGGCCTGGTCGGTCACTTGCGAATACATCGTACAGAGACCGGTGAGCCAGTGCCTGGAACACCATCACACAGCAGAGATCGTCGCCTCCACTGCCCTCACTGTCCTCGCGCATTCACTCATCGCATGGGCCTATTCGGTCACATGCGCATCCATGACAGCGGAATTCACCACAATGCCGACAACACCGATTCACCATGCGCACCCTCCGCTCCTGCCATTCTTAGCGCCCCTGACACCCCCACTACCATGAATGACATCCCCCCAGCCTCTACCGATTTCTCCTGTCCACACTGCGCCCGCAAATTCAACTCACGCATCGGCCTGGTCGGTCACCTGCGAATCCATCGCACGGAGGCTGGTGAACCAGTGCCTGGGGCTCCGACATACAGTCGACGCGCCCGCCTTCACTGCCCTCACTGCTCCCACACATTTACACACCGCATGGGCCTATTAGGACACATGCGCCTCCACGACAACCTCTGGTAAACCACCGGAGGTTAAGCTACATCAGCGCAAACTATTTACACCAATACATCGACAACACCCTCACAATCACCATTTACCAGAGTATATCACGGTTTCCTAGAAACCGTGGCTAGGAAATCTGCAAATCTGACGTTTCCACCAGACCACGCCGTCGGCTCAGCGTATGTGCTGTGTGTGTCGAGTGGCTGACCAGTGGACTGGGAGTCAGACGGCGATGGCTGCTCCATATCCCCTGAGTTTGTGAATCCTGGTGTGTGCATTATGGGGGCCAAGTCGTGCTGTGGCGCGCGAAGACGGGTACGCCGATCCGTCAGCCAATGCGCCCACTCCCACATCAGGCAACTGACCGGCTCGGACAGTAGTCTGACTGTGGGGGTAGTGGAGAGAGTGAGGTCGACAGCTCAGCGCATGTTCCTCACTATAAACAATCTGACGCGCTTGAAACTATCACGGTGCGCTAAAAGCCGTGGCTTGGAAGGTTGCCAACTGACGGGATAACTCGGACCGCGTGGTCAGCCCAATGTGTGTTTTGTGTGGAGTGGCTGACTGGCGGACTGAGAGTCAGGCTGCAATGGCTCCTTCTTAATGTGGCCTTTATGGCACCCCCACTCTGTGGGATCCGAGCCAGGTGTGGTGGCACGCCCAGGGGCGGCTCCGGCCGCGCCAGCCCCCTGTGCCCTCTCCCATCTCCGGTCTTCTTGACTCTGTCTTGACACCGGGCTCAGGTGGGGGGAGGAGGAGAGAGTGTGGTAGCTGCAGCGCAAGGCTACTATCACTTAAAACTAATTCGCGCGCAAGTCACCGTCCCTGCTCCACCCTTCCATGGAGCATACGGTGGACATCGTCGAAATGGACGGTTGAACTGCCGTGGTGGGGGTTAGGGGGCTGAAAGCGCGGCCAGTCAAAAATTTGACAATAGGGAGCAAGCAACCATCGCACCGAGTACGATCATCAGGGATAAATGCGAAAGTTGGAAGATATGTACCGGCATGAAGGTTGCATCCTTCTACTCCTTGTGCTAGCGGGCTTTTGAAATTGAGCCGCCATCTTTTCTGCTCTCCATTCGCATCTGAATCCTCTTATTTGTACGTCGATCGGCCTATTTCCTCAATTATACACTTGAATTTTAACACTATTTGTTTATTCGAACTACAAAATGAGATCATCATCACACGACGCTGGCACCATTTTGAAGGAAGTTCAAATTGATCGATATTTTGAGACGGATTCAAGGACGATTCTTTACGGTGAATGGAAGAGCTTTTTTGCTGAAAGTTTTGAAAGTTTACTTTCAAAATAAAGCGTAGCTCTCTCTCTCTATCTGTCTTGTCTGTGACCTTCATGGATTCTGGGAATCCGAAATGTTCTGCGAATACAGTCATTCCATCTGCGATTTTGTCTCCTGCTGACTAGAGAGCTGCGGAATACAAATATACTGTACTGTGTGTACACCATTCCGACCTACCTACCGCAAAGTCGAGAAGACCGCAGGCAGGTCGGGTGCAGATGAAACATCTCCCATTGAGCGGGAGAGGGTGGTGTGGAATGATCCTGCACATATATGTTCCCATGTTGGGCACGTGTCTTTCCCATGTTCAGCGTTTGTTATGGGACCCCATCCCAGAATAATAATGCGTCCCGCACCCTGACTTGGCCCCCGTGTTGGGCCAGGGGGCGCCGTCTACGGACACAGATATGATGACACGATAGTTCGACTGTTGTGTTCGACTATGTCCACCGTGTGTTGTGCAGGGACGGTGACTCGCACTAAATTATAGTGAAAATAGACTTTCGACGCATCTACCTCACTCACATTTCCACTCCTACACCTGGACCCGGTGTCAAGACAGAGTCAAGAAGACCGGAGATGGAGAGGGTGCAGGCCCACGCACTGTGGTCCAACACCAAACAAGAACATGACACCACAAGAGAGGGTTGGCTCGGATCCTAACTGAGTGTGCGTGCCATGAAGGCCACATTAAGAAGGAGCCATTGCAGCCCGTCATTGATGTGCATGTGACTGAATAGGCCAATGCGGTGAGTGAACGCGCGAGGGCAGTGGATGTGGCGATCTCTGTTGTGGGTTGGTGCTCCAGGCACTGGTTCACCTGTCTCTCTGCGATGGATTCGCAAGTGACTGACCAGGCCGATTCGTGAGGTGAAATTGCGGTCGCAATTAGGAAAGTTTAAAACCAAGCTCACATCACTGGTTGGTGGTGGTGTTTTTGTTGGTGACGGGAGTGATGTTGGTTGAGGCAGTGTTGGAGGTAACATATGTTGAATATTGGGATGTGGTCGCTATGATGGTGAGAGTGGAGGAATTGGTGCCAGGAGTGATCATGGGTGGGGGGTGGGGTCCGAAGGAGGGTTGGCAGAAGTTAACGCAGAAGATGGAGTTGCTGGCTTGTTGTTGCATAGCGTCCGAAGATGTCCGGCCAGGCCGATTCGCACGCGGAAGGTGCATTGACAGCGCGGGCATGTTGGACGGGGTTTCACATTGGTGGTGTGGGTCCGGGACGCTGGTGCCTTTCATGCCGCCACTTTGACCTTTGCGGTGGCGATCCAGTTGGCTTTGTAGATTGCTATCCCTGCCCTCACTGTCTCCCTCCAGGCTAGTCCGTTCTTGGCAAATTCCTCCCAGTTTGCCGGGTTGATCTGCAGTTGATTCAGAGAAGTCTTCAGAGTGTCCTTGTATCGTCGTACTTGAGCCACTTGTTACACACACACACACTGTTCTGATTACAAAACAAAGTCAAGATGACTGGATCTGGGTTGGACACAGTGATCGACATGACTAGCGCCATGGGTACGCGTGCCATATACGATTCGGTTGGAAGCCACAGCTTCTGGAACATACTGTTTTCTTAGAAGGGCACAAGACCTTATATAACGAGGAAAGTGACCTTAGGATTGGCTTTACTTTACAGCCAACCAGAGTAAAGACTAGTTACAGTTGCCGAGATGGCTTTAAGACACAGTCTAACGCATGTCACACATTTGTACTTAATCTGTAGGTATTATGCCCCGATGTATACCTCCTGCAGGAATGGTGAATGGGCAGGTGTTTATCGTAAACGCAGTACCCATAGTAGAGACTGCGCATACACCACGCCAGATCACAGCATGTGGAATAGGTACTGCTGGCGGACTCTGACTCATCGAAGAGACATTGAGAAGCAGAGGCTTTGAAAATGTGCACTTGGGTTAAGTGGTGCTCACAACCAAACACGATAGTTTGACCGTCAATTTCGACGATGTCCACCGTATGCTCCACGGAAGGGTGGTGCAGGGACGGTGACTTGCACATAAATTAGTTTTAAGTGATAGTAGCCTAGCGCTGCAGCTACCGCACTCTCTCCTTCTCCCCCACCTAAACCCGGTGTCATGACAGAGTCAAGAAGACCGGAGGCGAGAGAGGACGCAGGTGGCTGGCGTTGCCGGAGCCGCCCCTGGGCGTACCACCACACCTGGCTCAGATCCCATGGAGTGGGAGTGCCATAAAGGCCAAATTAAGAAGGAGCCATTTCAGCCTGACTCTCAGTCCGCCAGTCAGCCACTCCACACAAAACACACATTGGGCTGACCACGCGGTCCGAGTTATCCCGTCAGTTGGCAACCTTCCAAGCCACGGCTGTAAGCGCATTGTGATAGTTTCAAGCGCGTCAGATTGTTTACAGTGAGGAATATGCGCTGAGCTGTCGACCTCACTCTCTCCCCACCCCCACCATCAGACTACTGTCCGAGCCGGTCAGTTGCCTGATGTGGGAGTGGGCGCATTGGCTGACGGATCGGCGTACCCGTCTTCGCGCACCAGAGCACGACCTGACCCCCATAAGGCACACACCAGGATTCACTAACTCAGGGGATATGGAGCAGCCATCGCCGTCTGACTCCCAGTCCACTGTTCAGCCACTCGACACACAATACACTGAGCCGACGGCGTGGTCTGGTGTAAGCTTCAGATTGGCAGCCTTCCCAGCCACGGTTTCTAGGACACCGTGATATACTCTGGTAAATGTTGATTTTGAGGGTGTTGTCGATGTATTGGTATAGGTAGTGTGCGCTGATGTAGCTTAGCCTCCAGTGGTTTACAGCAGGTTTTTGGATTTGCAGTTGACCGATCAAGCCGATGCGTGAGGTGAATGTGCGGTCGCAATGAGGACAGTTTAGGAGAGAGTACCCATCGCTGATAGTGGTAGTGGTGGTGGCGCCGGCGGTGTTGGTGGGGGTAACACATGCTGAGCATTGTGATGTGATATCGATGATGGTTGGAAAAATTGAATCGATGCCAGTGGTGAGGGTTGGGGAGTCCGAAGGAGGGTTGGCAGAAGTTGACGTAGACTTTGAATTGTCGGACTGTTGGTGCATTGCGTCCGAAGATGTCCAACTAGGCCGATTCACGCGCGGAAGGTGCGGTGACAGTGCGGGCATGTTGGAAGGGCCTGGACATTGGCGATGTTGGTCCGGGCTCTTTTGGTCTTGGCAGTGGCGATCCTGTTGGCTTCGTAGATTTCTTCCCCTGTCTTCACTGTTCTCCTTTCAAGCCGATGAATTCCGGGCAAGGTCCTCCCAGGACTCCGGGTTTATCTGCAATTGATTCAGGGTGTCTTTTTAGCGTCGTACTTGAACCCCTTGTCAACGAGAACCCATGACGAGATCTCCATAGAAAAGTCGTTTGGGTAGCCTTTCGTCGTCCATCCGCACAAGGTGACCGCTCCAGCGCAGTTGCAGTTGTTTCAACTGAGCGTAAATACTGAGAATGCCTGTTCGTTCTAACACTTCCGTGTCCGGTATCCTGTCTTGCCATCTCAGCTTTAGCATTCTGCGGAGACAGCTGAGGTGAAAGCGGTTGAGCTTCCGCGCCTGCTTTTGGTAGATCGTCCACGTCTCTGCTCCACACAGCAGCGTTGGCATGATTACAGCTTTGTACATCTTGAGTTTGGTGCTGAGGTGGAGGCAATGTTGATTCCAGACTACAATTTGCATGCGTCCAAAGGCTTGGCTGGCTTTAGCGATCCGTTGGGCGATCTCATCGTCAACTTTGGTGCTGCGTGAGAGATTGCTGCCTAGGTACGTGAAGGTATCCACAGATTTAAGTTGGGCACAATTGACATTGATGTGAGCTGCGGTGTATAGAGTGTTGGGCGACGGCTGATGCATCACAACCGTTTTCTCAGTGTTGATGCGAAGTCCGAAGTTGTCACAGGTGGCAGCGAAGAGGTCCATGCTCCTTTGCATTCCTCCTCTGTCGTTGTATTGAGCGTGCACTCGTCAGCGAATAGAAGTTCGTGGATGGTGGCTGTGAAGACACGCGATCGGAAGTGCATTCGTCGTTGGTTGAGGGGTCGGCCGTCCATCCGGTAGAAGATGCGGATTCCGGGGCGTTCGTCATGGTAGGCATCCATTAACATGGCAGAGAACATGAGGCTGAAGAGGGTAGGCGCAGGGACGCAGCCCTGCTTCACTCCGTTGGTCACTGCGAATGCTTCAGATACTGTCCCGTTATCAGCAACGCGTGCCATCATCCCATCGTGAAGCTGACGTACCATATGCGTGAACCGTTCAGGACAGCCGAATTTCTGCATGATTTTCCACAGCCCGTCGCGATTCACCGTTTCAAAGACTTTCGTCAGATCCACAAAGGTAGTGTAGAGGTGAGTCCGCATCTCTTGGCACTTTTCTTGCAGCTGGCGAGCAGCGTAGATCATGTCGATTGTTCCTCTGTGTCGTCGGAAGCCGCGTTACCTTTCCGGGAGCAGTTTTTGCTCCAGGTGAGCGTTCAAGCGGTTGAAGAGAATGCGGGCGAAGATCTTTCCAGCGATGTTCAGCAGCGAAATTCCTCGGTGGTTGTCGCAGAGTTGGCGGTTCCCTTTCTTCTTATAGAGGTGGACAATGGTGGCGTCTTTGAAATCCTGAGGGACTTGTCCTTGGTGCCACATCTCCTGGAAGAGCACTGTGAGTTGATTCATCAGCTGGGGTCCACCATGCTTGAAAATCTCAGCAGGGATCGTGTCCGAGCCAGGTGCTTTCCCGCTGGAGAGTTGCTGCACGGCTCTGATGGTTTCTTGGAGAGAAGGCGGGAGATCAAGGTTGCGTTGATTTCCATTTCAGGCAGGCGATCGATGTCGGCGTCGGAGATGGTTGAGGGCTGGTTGAGAACGCTTTGAAAGTGTTCTGCCCATCGCGTCAGGATTTGTATCTTCTCAGTGAGCAGCGTAATACCGTCGGCACTGAGAAGAGGGGCGGTGCCTTTGACGGGAGGTTTATAGACAGCATTGGTGGTGGCGAAGAAGTTCTTCCATTGGTTTTGGTCCGCGTACCATTGGATTTCCTCGGCTTTGCGCGTCATCCAGGCATCCTGCATCTCCTGCAGCCGTTGCTGTACAAGGCGGCGACTTCGGTAGATGGCTGTCTTGTTTGCAGCGGAAGGGCGATCCACGTAGGCTTTGTGCAAATGGTTCTTCTCGACGAGCAGAGCGGTGATAGCTGCGTCGTTATCATCGAACCAGTCTTGGTGCCGATGACGTGCGTGGCCGAGGTCATCCAGGGCAGTGGATTGGGTGGTGTTTCTCAGCTGACACAAGTGGTTCTCCATGGAGATGTCCGCGTCGGCGACTGGAAGGTTGGCTAGACGGTTGGCCAGTTCGTTGCTGAAATGGAGATGGTGAGCAGGCACATTCAACAAAACAGTATTCAACTTACCTTGTGGTCGCTTACCTTGGGGTCTCCTGCGGGGTTGCAGACGGAGCCTCATCTTGGAGATGACGAGGCGGTGATCCGTCCATCCATCGGAATCGGGGATCGCCTTTGTCACCAACACGTCCTGTTTATCTCGCCTCCGGACGAGAACATAGTCCAAGAGGTGCCAGTGTCTCGATCAAGGATGTACCCAGGTCGCTTTTTGCCGCTTTGGGAGGCGGAAGAAGGTGTTGGTCAGAATAAGGCGGTGTTCAGCGCAGGTTCGTAGGAGAAGAAGACCGTTGTCATTGAAGCCAGCGAGACCATGGGGACCCAGCACTCCTCTCCACGAGGCACGGTCAGTGCCGACGCGGGCGTTAAAATCACCAAGGACAATTAACTTATCCGCCTTCCTGGAGACCCCCACCTGGTGTAGCCCGCCGGTCGTGACGGTGTCCCGTGGTGTGGCCGCTGGGAAGATTCCAGCTACGAGGAGCCGCGGGTGAGAGTTGGGTACCAGTTAGAGGTGGCCACAGGAGCATTCACCACCTAGCCGCGACAAATTGAGTAACCAAGTGCTATCTGTGTGGTGCTACGCCTCACTAGTACCCCTAAAACCCACACAGTTCGACCGTCGTAGTCCGACGATGTCCAACGTATGCTCCATGGGAAAGTGGAGCAGGGACGGTGAATTGCGCGTGATTAAGTTTAAAGTGATATTAGACTTGCGCTGCAGCTATCGCACTCTCTCCTCATCCCCCACCTGAGCCCGGTGTCAAGACAGAGTCAAGAAGACCGGAGATGGGAGAGAGTGCAGGTGGCTGGCGCGACCGGAGCCGCCCCTGGGCGTGCCACCACACCTGGCTCGGATCCCACGCAGTGGAAGTGCCATAAAGGCCAAATTAAGAAGGAGCCATTGCGACCTGACTCAGTCCGCCAGTCAGCCACTCCACACAAAACACACATTTGGCTGACCACGCGGTCCGAGTTATCCCGTCAGTTGGCAACCTTCCAAGCCACGGCTTTTAATGCACCGTGATAGTTTCAAGCGCGTCAGATTGTTTTTAGTGAGGAAAATAAGCTGAGCTCTCGACTTCACTCTCTCCCCCACACCCACAATCACACCACTGTCCAAGCCAGTCAGTTGTCTGATGCGGAAGCGGGCGCAGCTGCTGGTGACCTCGTCTACGTTAACTACGTACATGACCTGGCCCCCCAAACACAAGCACCAGGATTTCACACAACAGGGGGTTAAACGGCTTACATCTCACATGTGTGAGATAGCCAGAGGTCACGTTAAGAAGAAGCCATCGCAGCCTGACTCTCAGACCACCAGTCAGCCACTCCACACAACACAGGTTGGGCTGACCATGCAGTCCGAGTTATCCCGTCAGTTGGCAACCTTCCAAGCCACGGCTGTAAGCGCATTGTGATAGTTTCAAGCGCGTCAGATTGTTTATAGTGAGGAACATGCGCTGAGCTGTCGACCTCACTTTCTCCCCCACCTCCACCATCAGACACTGTCCGAGCCGATCAGTTGCCTGATGTGGGAGTGGGCGCATTGGCTGACGGATCGGCGTACCCGTCTTCGCGCGCCACAGCACGACCTGGCCCCCATAATGCACACACCAGGATTCAAAACTCAGGGGATATGGAGCAGCCATCGCCGTCTGACTCCCAGTCCACTGGTCAGCCACTCGACACACAGCACATACACTGAGCCGACGGCGTTGTCTGGTGGAAGCATCAGATTGGCAACCTTCCCAGGCACGGTTTCTAAGAAACCGTGATATACTCTGGTAAATGGTGATTGTGAGGGTGTTGTCGATGTATTGGTGTAAATAGTTTGCGCTGATGTAGCTTAACCTCCGGTGGTTTACCGGAGGTTGTCGTGGAGGCGCATGTGTCCTAATAGGCCCATGCGGTGTGTAAATGTGTGGGAGCAGTGAGGGCAGTGAAGGCGGGCGCGTCGACTGTATGTCGGAGCCCCAGGCACTGGTTCACCAGCCTCCGTGCGATGGATTCGCAGGTGACCGACCAGGCCGATGCGTGAGTTGAAGTTGCGGGCGCAGTGTGGACAGGAGAAATCGGTAGAGGCTGGGGGATGTCATTCATGGTAGTGGGGGTGGCAGGGCGCTAAGAATGGCAGGAGCGGAGGGTGTGCATGGTGTATCGGTGTTGTCGGCATTGTGGTGAATTCCGCTGTCATGGATGCGCATGTGACCGAATAGGCCCATGCGATGAGTGAATGCGCGAGGACAGTGAGGGCAGTGGAGGCGACGATCTCTGCTGTGTGATGGTGCTCCAGGCACTGGCTCACCGGTCTCTGTACGATGTATTCGCAAGTGACCGACCAGGCCGATGCGTGAGGTGAATGTGCGGTCGCATTGAGTACAGCTTAGGAGAGATTTCCCATCGCTCATGGTGGTGGTGGTGGTAGTGAAGGCGAAGGCTGTGGTGGGGGTAACAGGCGATGAGTATTGGGATGTGGTCTCTATGATGGTGGGAGTAATGGAATTGATGCCAGGAGTGAGGGTGGAGGAGTCAGAAGGAGGGTTGGCAGAATTTGACGTCGAAATTGGAATTGTCGGATTTTTGGTGCATTGCGTCCGAAGATGTCCAATCAGGCCGATTCGCGCGCGGAAGATGCGTTGACAGCGCGGGCATGTTGGCAGGGCCTGGGCATTGGCGGTGTTGGTCCGGGGCGCTGGTGACTTTCGTGCCGCTCTTTTGGCCTTGGCGGCGGCGATCCGGTTGGCCTCATAGATTGCTGAACCAGTCTTCACTGATCTTCTCCCTGCCGGTCTATCATGGGCGAGGTCCTCCCAGGTCGCCGAGTTGATTTGCAGTTGATTCAGCGATTTCTTCAAAGTGTCCTTGTAGCGTCGTTTTTGACCTCCCTGCCGTCGAGAACCCGTAGCGACATCTCCGTAGAAAAGTCGTTTCGGTAGTCGCTCGTCGTCCATTCTTACCAGGTGGCCGCTCCATCGCAGTTGCACTTGCCTCAGCATGGCATGGATGCTGAGGATTCCGGTCCGCTCCAGGACTTCCGTGTCCGGGATCCTGTCTTGCCATCTCAGCTTCAGTATTCTGCGGAGGCAGCTGAGATGAAAGTGATTTAGCTTCCTTGGTTGGTTCGAGTAGACGGTCCAGGTTTCCGCTCCGTTAAGGAGTGTCGTCAAGACGACGGCCTTGTACATCTTCAGTTTGGTGTTCAGGTGAATACCGTGGCGATTCCATACGGAGGCCTGCAGCTGGCCGAAACCCTGACTAGCTTTGGAGATCCATTGGGCAACCTCGTCATCGATTCTCGTGTTGCACGATATCGTGCTTCCTAGATAAGCAAAGGTTTCCACGTTTTTGAGTTGAGCACCGTTGACATTGATTCGAGGAGCATTGTATTCCGTGCTGGGTGGCGGCTGGCGCATGACAACCGTTTTGGCTGTATTGATTGTTAATCCGAAATCAGCGCAGCCTTCGGCGACGAAGTCCATGCTCCTTTGCATGTCCTCGTCCATCACGGTGTTAAGGGCGCAGTCGTCCGCGAAGAGCAAGTCATGGACTGTAGTCGTAGACACGTGCGTTGGAGACTGCATACGCCGACTGTTGAGAAGGTGCCCGTCAGTTCTGTAGGCGATGCGGATACCAGGCTGCTCATCACGGTAGGCGTCCATCAGCATAGCCGAGAACATGAGACTGAAGAGGGTGGGGGCCAGTACGCAGCCCTGCTTCACTCCGTTGGTCACTGCGAATGCTTCGGATACCGCCCCGTTGTCATTGAAGCGCGCCGTCATCCCGTCATGAAGCTGATGCAGCATGTGCGTGAACCTCTCAGGACAACCAAATTTCTGCATGACTTTCCACAGTCCGTCACGATTCACCGTGTCCAAGGCTTTCGTTAGATCCACGAAGGTAGTGTATGGGTGAGTTCGCATCTCCTGACACTTCGCTTGCAGCTGGCGGGCGGCAAAGATCATATCGGTTGTTCCGCGGTGTCGGCGGAAGCCACATTGGCTTTCCGGGAGCAGGCCTTGCTCTAGATGACCGTTAAGACGATTGAGAAGGATACGGGCGAAGATCTTCCCGGCGATGTTGAGCAACGAGATGCCTCTGTGATTATCACAGAGTTGCCGGTTCCCCTTCCGTTTGTAGAGATGGACGATGGTCGCGTCTTTGAAATCCTGAGGAACTTGTCCTTGGCGCCACATCTCCTGGAAGAGTGTTGTGAGTTCTGCCATCAGCCGTGGGCCCACCGTGCTTGTAGACTTCCGGTGTGATTGCGTCGGATCCCGGTGCTTTACTGCTGGAAATCTGCTGCACAGCCCGGATGGTTTCTGGTAGCGAAGGCGGCAGATCCAGGTCATTGTTCGTGTCCACTTGAGGGAGCCGGTCAATGGCAGCATCGGAGATGGCTGATGAGCAATTAAGGACATTTCTGAAGTGCTCGGCTCAGCACTTCAGAATTTGCGATTTCTCTCTCAGCAGTGTTGTGCCGTCAGAGCTGAGCAGCGGTGCGGTCCTCTTGATACACGGGCCGTAAATGGCCTTGATGGCTTTGAAAAAGTTTTTCATTTCATTGCGGTCCGCATACCCCTGGATTTCTTCAGCCTTTCGGATCATCCAGGCATCCTGCATCTCCCGCAGCCGTTGTTGTACAAGGCGCCGGCATCTGAAAAATGCTGCTTTGGTGGCGTCATTCCGAAGGTCCATGTAGGCTTTGTGTAGTCCATTCTTCTCTGCGAGTAGGTTGCTGATGTCGGCGTCATTGTCATCAAACCAGTCCTGGTGTCGACGGTGTGCGCCTCCGAGGACTTCGAGGGCGGTGGACTGGATGATATTTCGCAGTTGACCCCATCGTGTCTCCACGGTAGCGTTATCATCTGGAGCATGCAAGTCCTCCAGTTTCTCGGTTATTTGGTTGCTGAAATAAAAACAGTGAGCAGGCAAATTAAATAAAAGAGTATTTAACTTACATGGCGGCCTCTTACCTTGGGGCCTTCGTCGGGGTTGCAGTCGTAGCCTCATCTGGGAGATGACGAGGCGGTGATCTGTCCAACCATCGGCATCGCGGATCGCCTTCGTTACCAGCACGTCCTGTCGATATCGCCTCCGGACGAGATTATAGTCCAGCAGATGCCAGCGCCGCGACCGAGGGTACATCCACGTGGCCTTATCCCGCGTCGGAAGGTGGAAAAAGGTGTTGGTCAGTAGGAAACGGTGTTCCGCACACGTGCGCAGAAGAAGGAGGCCGTTATCGTTGCAGCTACCGAGACCGTGGGGACCCAGCACTCCCCTGCCAGGCAGCGTGGCGCGTCCCGACGCGGGCATTGAAGTCACGAAGGACAATTAACTTGTCCTCTTTCGGCACAGTCGCCAGCAAGGCGTGCAGGTCCTCGTAGAATTTGTCCTTCGCTGCATCAGAGCTCGTCATTGGGGAGCGTAGGCGCTGATGATGGTGGCGAACTGGTCTCCCCGAAGAGGCAGGCGGAGGCTCATCAGGCGATCATTGATACCCTGCGGCAGACAGGGCAGACGTCCAACAATTTCGCTTCGGATGGCAAAGGCAACACCAGCGTCGCGTCGCTCTGCCTTTGGCCGGCCGCTCCAGAAGGAGGTGTAGCCGGCACCCACCTCCTCCATCTGACCCTGCTCAGAGAATCGGGTCTCGCTGAGAGCAGCAATGTCCACCTTATAGCGCGCCAGTTCCCGAGCGACTAGCGCCGTCCTCCGATCCGGCCGGTTGCTCCTAGGATTGTCTAAAAGGAAGCGAACATTCTAGGCTGCTAATGTGAGTGGACTCACCCGAGCAGCCTGGAGAGTATGGCGAGGGGGATGGGGACGGGGGTATTGCTGTATGTTTGAGTTTTACGACCGCGTATTTTGCGATCTGCGAGCCGCGGCCGGCCGCAGAAGACGTTTAGGGCACCTTTTCTAACCCCTTCCTCCGCGAGAAGGCAAGCAGTGCTGTCCCTAAATAGGGCTGCTCGGACATCCCAGACGTCTGCCGAACTTCACTTTGGGTTACGGTTTTGTTTTAGTGGGAGAACGACCCGACTTAGTTTGGGCCGCCTACGGGGTTGCTGTCGCCCCACCGTAGGACTTTTTGAGAGGGGGGAGGTGGGAAGTTCGGGAGTCAGACATACCGAGTGTGGAGGCACACACAACACTGGAGACCCTCACCTGGTTTAGCCCGCCGGTCGTGACGGTTGCCCGGGGTGTGGCCGCTGGGAAGAACCCAACTTCGAGGAGCCACAGGTGAGAGTTGGGTACCAGTTAGAGGCGGCCTCAGGAGCATTCACCACCTGTACGAGACAAATGGAGCGACCAAATGCAAGCTGTGTGGTGCTTCCCCTAACTAGTACCCCTACACCCCTCACACATACACACACACCCATGGCAGCAGCCTCTGGTTTCACGGCTGCGGTAGCTACTTTCAAATCTCCATAGACTGCTTACCCAATAACCGTTAATGGATTTTTTCCTCTCGGGCTCAAACGTCGCCCGACTGCAGCAATCGTCTCGAATTAGTCAGAAAATATCATACAAAATCCGCATATAATACTTGCTGTTTCATTAAATGTTAATTGAATTCTGAAATGTGTTTTCTATTAGAAAGCTTACTTAAATTGAGCTGTAATATTAATTAGCATGCAGCACGATCCTCCGATATTTCAGTCACGTCTGGATGTCTGCTTTTCAACAAGCCTATTTTCGGCAACCAGCAAGAAATTCACTCTGTATAGAAAATTGACCACTTTATGTAGTCAATTGCATTTCAATTCCCCTATAAATTCAAATATATTTTACAGAAGACATGCACGAAAATATTATTTCTTATGCTTATTTGAAAGTAAATTATATCTGCTTTAATAGTAAACCCTATAGAAGGGTATTTTTCAGGAAAAAAAGCTTTTCGATCCCCCAATAATTTTGAACAGTAAGCCACTGCTACACTTACAAACAACAGGCTGTATA
Source organism: Schistocephalus solidus (assembly GCA_017591395.1). Taxonomy (NCBI): domain Eukaryota; kingdom Metazoa; phylum Platyhelminthes; class Cestoda; order Diphyllobothriidea; family Diphyllobothriidae; genus Schistocephalus; species Schistocephalus solidus. The sequence continues at coordinate 63,710 of WEDG01001967.1, read as the reverse complement.
TTGCACCCGTAAGGAAAATCATCAATTTTCATGCGTTATTGCACGAATTTAAAAAAGTATCATTATAATAAGCCTTTTAAAACCGAAAAATGCTCTTTCTCCAGGTATAAAATTTGATGAAGACGTAATTTGCCACCAAATAGGTACAGTCCTGGTAAATTAAAAGATATTTTATAAAAAACATGAACAAAAATATCCTTTGGTAGTAAATTGCGTCTTCTTTTAATTTTATAATTGAAGAAAGAGTTTCTTTCGATTTTAAAAGTTTATAATTATTAGGTTTTTTAAGGCCGTAAACTGCTCATTAGTAATACCTCCTATCCATCAATTTATTAAGCCTGAATATAATGTATACAACAGGATCCGAATCTGTTGCAAAATATTATGCGAAATGTGTGACCTATTCCTTATGGTCTACAGCATTTTGTGATTGTTCTTACACAGAATTTATACAGTATGTAGTTTGGAAACCGTGCATTCAAGTGTAACGGCTGGTAGGATTCAAAATTATTCTGCAATTTATGAACTTTTTATAAAAACCGAAAGATCCACTTTCTTCAAATATAAAATTCAAAGAAGACGCACTTTGCTACCAAACAAGCATAAGAAAGGATATTTTTGTTCATGTTTTTTATAAAACGCAATTTGCTACATATGAAAGAATATTTTTATGTATTTTCTGTGTATGATATTAGAATATATAAAGGAATCGAAAATAAATGAGGAAATTCATGCTGCATGCATTGTCATTTTTTCAGACGGCAGTTTTTGCAGGCTGCCGAAAATAGACTCGTTTCAAAGCTGGCATCCGGGCGTGACTGACATGTCAGATGATTGTTATTAATATTAAAACGCCACTTAAGTAATCTTTTCAAATCGGAGACGCATTTTAGAATTTTGGTTAACATTTCATGAGATAGTACATATACTCTGCGTACTTTTTTTCACGTGCATTCTACCTTATGCCTCACTTTGTGAAAACTCATGAAACGCTGACGGCAAACTCACTGTTTCCTCCAACTAGCTTTGACTGAATGTAGTTACCGTGCATCGTACACCAGGTCAATCATCACCCTTACCGATTGTGTCTCGCCTCTTCGCTTCTATTAGCGGATCCATAAATGTTTTTCCATGTGTGTGTGTGGCATGGGGAGACGAAGGCTTTCACTCCACACCGGGCAATGTGTGTTAGTTCATTACCTCGTCAAGGGGTACGTCAGGGTGGCCGAAGCTGAAGGATCAGATTCTGTTTTTATGGCAAATTAGGACACTACGTGGGAGTAGAAGGAGATACAAGAAAGAATTCATTGAAAAATTAAACTTCATAGCAGTTGATGAGTAGCCTATGTCGGTGTTGAACGTTGTATTTAATCTACTTCTTTTCTACTCCTCCTTAAAGGTGAGTCAGTGGGAAGTGATCGGAAAATATCAGACAGAACAAAGAGGTCAGGCCACGATAGTTGATATGCAAGAATTTTCTGATATACGACGGCGTGGAAATGACATCACTGGAAACCGCCCGTATATTTGCTGGTCCGGATGACCTTTGTAGCAGACGGAGGTAGTCGAAGTCAATCTGACGGGATCTCCCTAACCGCATGGCACATAAATCTGCAGAAATACGTTGCTCGCAGTTGTGAGAACAGTTTTGGGCAACCTTTTTAAAAGTTGCGTATTTAAAGGATGGGAGAAGTCGGTAAGCATGAAAGCTTTGAGATGCCTGCATGTCTAATCATTCGGTCTTCTGTCCCCTAACTTTGCACGCAAACGACAGATTGACTGTTGATTCTGACTATGGCCACCGTGTGCCCCACATCAAGGTGGCGCAGGAAAGGTGACTTGTGCCCACACACAGTTTACATTGCAAGCTACATCTTCTCCAGTATTTCAGGATCTCCATGAAATCTCCTACACCGAATCCTGAAGGCATGGGTGCGAAAGGTATGCATTACAGCTATTTCAGACCATAAGTTAGTGGCAGCCGAAAAAAGGGACTTAAAAAACCTGCACTTGTGAAACTCCCAAAGCGCGCTGCTTTTAGCGCTCGAGACAAATTTAAGAGGTCGGGAAGGACGGGGGTAGGTAAATCCCAAAAACAAGGGAATACTTTTTTCTCATCATTCATCGGAATGCTGAAATTCTTCTTACCTGCATGGACACTCGCCTTCGAAAAAACTGCTTTCTGTGAAGGATAAAAGACAAGAACCGTCTACTCGTTTTACCTGTAGACCGGCTCTGGCTTTCTGCTACCATAGGGTTCGTTGACTAGGTTGATCGGTATAGAGGACTGCATCAGATCGTTATGCCTGTGACAGATGGAGGTAAGGATGGGGGCAATCTTATCTTGCATTCGTACTTAGGCCAGCTCGATCATGTGTAACACACGTAGAAGAGTTGTTTGACTTTTTCAGCCGCTGCACCCAAGTCAAACTCCAATATAATTGAAATTGACTTGTCATCGTAGCCAAGCCGGTCAAGGATGTGCGAGGGTGGTAGCTGCTGCTGCGCGGGTAATCTGCATCACGTTCACTCTGTAGAGTACCCAATGGACGTCGTCACTGGGAACGTTCGAACCATACTTCCAGCAAACTAGCTAATTAACCATGCCGACAAAGACTAGGGAGACTAGAATGGTCATTTCTGGCTCATTAGCCATCAAATAACAGTCCCACTCTTAACCCGAAAGACAGCAGGCCCATGGCACAATGGTTAGAGCATTAGATTTCTGATCAACAGGTCGCGAGTTTGAACCTTGGGTGGGGCCCCACCTGGGATTGAGTATGAGTTGCTGATGACGGCTAAGGAGCCAGAAATGGCCATTCCAGTCTCTTTCGTCTTTGCCAGAATTGATAAATCTGCCTTTACTACTACTAGCTGCTGGCGTGGCTCGAGAGTATGCCCCCCAAGGTAGAACCGAACGAGTGAGTTCCGTTAGCGGTCGGTGAGCGTTCATCAACGAAACTAGCTAAGGTTATCTTTCATAACCATTGGAATTTTGAACTATTTTTATATTAATATATCCTGTTACGCAGCAAGTAAAGTTCCAGCAAACTTAATTTCTGTATGAACCTGCTAAAATGAAATGAGCCAGCTAGTATTTGTCGGTAGTTTCTATGGAAATAAACTGATCCTGGCCTCCTTTACCCACTGAATTACGATCTAAGCTTGTGGACCTTTGCATTCGTCTATACAAGATGGTCATCACGAATGGTTTGCGACGGTTTGCTCGCTAACCCACTGCGGTTTGCATAAGCAACAGGACGTCTCATTAAAGGAAAAATGTAGGTGTGTGTGTGCGGACAGAGGACACAGCTTTGGGTGTCGAAAGTTATAACATCAAGTGCAAACGTAGGTTGCTTCACTAGATTGACAACTTTTACCGAAAACTCTTGAAATCGAAATAGCCACTTCCTCCAGGGAGAACTTTCGTAAAAATCCTCCACCAATAGCATGAATAATCGCATTTTAGGGTTGCTGTAAGCTATCTTTGAAGTAATGCAGACACCAAAAGTCAAGTTAAGCAGACACGCCTTAAGTTCTCCGTCGTTCCTTCGAAGAATAGTCAGCTACTGGGTCTGGTGCAGTTAGGAAGCTACTAATACCTCAGCATACTGTGTTGAGATAGTTGCTCATTGAAACCGGATGGAATGCCAAGTGGTTTAACCTCACCTAGGTACGGCAGCACATTTTTCCCCTAAGAAACATATACTAATTGGTTGCAGCTGATTGTCTTCAATTCGTATGTTTATGCAAATTTGGACCCTGTCCTAAAAGGTATGCCCCAGAAACTTTACTCCACGTCTTGTACTTAATAATTTCTGAAAGTATTATCTTGGTAACTCTCTCGAGTTCACATACCAGAAACCGCATGGAGACCACTATAGGTACTCAGTGAGGAGACGAACTACTCGAGGCTGCGTCATGCAGCAGCAGAAATACCAGTGGATGTTAACTAGCACTTATGTCGCGAGTAAAATATAACAATTTTGCTATATATACGGCCTAAAAAAACTGCCAAAAATGTTAAACTTACTTACCCTGCTTGGAAAAAGTCAATCATTATATTGTTTTGTGCCATTTGAAGTCTTTTTTTCTGCGTAATTTAGGTATTTACAAACATTCAGGTAATGTCTGAACTTAGGCGCATCCCAGTAAATAACATCAACATTGTCGACTGGGATCCCTTTTAATGGAAAGTCAGCATTTTAAGTAATAGACACAGGAAGTGTCATTCCTAAAGATGTCATATCTGTAATCTCGCATTTATTTCTCTACTTGCGCAGAGGAAATTGGTCTCAAATGACCGCAAATTAAGATTGATTACAGTGCGGAACCGGCACCAAATTCAAAAATGGGATCGTCCATATACGACCACTAGGAGCCGTACGATGAACTTTCGAAGCCAGAGCAGATGTGGGTCTGCAGAACTGTTTCGGAGAGTACAATAAAAAATTTCACTTTCAAAAAGGCGGTAGCATGAAATTTGTGCCTTATTTTGAAGGAACCTACCTACAATAACAACAAGAAATGGAAATAATCGTTTCTGGCTTATTAACTGCTATCAGCCAGCCATATCCACCCCCGGGATTGCAGCATCTGAGCCTGTGGCCCTTGGTCATCAAGCGTCACTAAGTGAGCTAGTCGGGAAGATTACTTATGTTTAAGAAGTGCTATCACCGATTGCGCTCGTGGTGCCGTTCTGCCTTACAGGCAGTCGCATAGTGACCACTAATAGAGGCCTTGCCTATTCTCCTGACTGGACAGCTTTACTCCTACCGCTACTGTTTTTATCTGAGTGATAAATTCCAATTTACACAAGCCCTCTCGCTGAAATGTGGTTGCCTATGCAACCTGTACCAACATGTGTTTGCATTCTTTGAAACAGATGTCACAAGCCAGATCGAGTACTTCTAAACCAATGACATATTTTTAGACGAAGAAACTTCCAAATGCGAAAGAGTGCAGGAGCTTTAGAGCCCCTGACTACACCAAAGGGACTCCTGCTGAAAATTTCTGCGATGCGATTGGTCTATAGGCTGCAATTTGCAGTTTATGGCTGTCGCAGCTGATACAATTCACCACCTGCCCCACGGAGTGGATGCAGGACGGAGACTTGCAGTCCAATTAGTTTTTGGTGAAGTGGGCTTGAACAGCATCTATCACATATTAAATTATTCACCATATGGACAGCAAGGGTACTATAAGCTCAGACACACGTGTTTCGTTGATATTCTGCCAGGGTTTCGGCTCCGCAGTGGGTCCCCCAGCATTCCCTTGGTGATTTCTAGTGGATACTTAAGTTTAAAAATTTCTGCGTCTATCCTGCTGTCTCCTCCCCAAGTGGACCCGGTTTCGCGACCAAAACAAGAGGACCAGATTCGGGAGAGGGCGCAGGTGGCTGGCGTGTTCGGAGATATGCCGAAGTGTGACGCCAAGCCTGGCTCGAATCCCATGGATTGGTAGTGCCATAGAGGTCAGATTAGGGATGAGCCACTGCAACTGACTATCGGTTCGCCAGTCTGCCACACCACAAAAGTAACACAGGACTAACTGCAAGGTCCATGTTATTCCCTCAGTTGGCAACCTTCGAAATGGCGGCTTTTAATACTTCAAATGCGTCAGGTTGTTTATAAAGAGGAAAATTCGCTGCACCGTTGACTTCACTCTTTATTCCCAGTCACAAGTGCCAGCCACTATTCGATTCAGTCAGTTCTTTGGTGCGGGGAATAGGACAGTTCTTCTACATGGGCCACACACTCGACCAACTCCCATCTGCGTGTAACAGACTTCTGCGTGGGGGTTCGCGTCTCACATGCATAAGACCTGACTGTCAGTCCAGTCAGTCAGGCTCAAGCGAGTTAATCTGAATTGGGGTCAGATGCCCTGGTCACTTGGCAGTTCAGTCTTCGAGTTCGAATATGTGTTTCCCAGCAAGCAGGAAGCAAGCGCGGTGACGTATGCATGAATTAGTTTCAAGAACCAAGAAAATCGGAGATGGGTTTGGGCGCAGGGGGCTGGCATGGCGACATCCGCACCTAAGCGTATCACCAGGCCTCCTGACCCACAATAAACATTAGACCTCAATTTTAACACAGAAACAGAAGAAGGGGGTAGTGGCAGGCCTCCTAGCTCTCACAACATGGGCTTGCGTGCCAATAAACCCCATCATACACCATCTCGTCAGCGGCACAGTCGGTTAAATTAAGGAGGTCAGACGTGGTTCTTTGTGTCGAAAAGCCTTTTGGCCATGATCAACACTAACGACTGTTCGCCTTATAGGTAGATTAACAATGCTGACAAAGGCAAGGGAGACTGGAATGACCATTTCTGGCTCCTTAGCCGTCATCAGCCAGATATACCCAGCCCCGGGTGGGACCACACCCGAGGCCCGAATCCGTGACTTTTTGATCAGAAGTCCAGCGCCCTAACCATTGAGCCACGGCTCTTTGTCTTGCCGGTTTAAGTCGGGCTCTATATTAAGCCCAAAGGCAGGACGGGACGAGTGAGTTCTGTTAGCGATCGATGAGCGGTCGTTAATGAATGTCCATGCTCCCGATATAAACCCGCAAGGCAACGAACCCGCGGCTGAATGGTTAGAAATTTGGACTTCTGATCGGCAGGTCGCGGGTTAAAGCCTCGGGTGGGGCATCACCTGGGGTTGAGTACGACTGGCTGATGACTTTTAATGAACCGGAAATGGCCGTTTTAGCCTCCCTTGTCTCTGCCAAGCTACACCTTCAGTACTAAACCTCCCAAGCAACAACTATTGGCGTTTCATGATGGAACAAACACGCGTCAGGTTTTTTCAGTGTGCAAGCTACATAATTGGTGAACCCAATCTGAAACGATCATGGGGCAGTGACACGGATCCCAGGTCGAACAGCATGGGCCATCGTTACTTACAAGTACTGAGACCGACAAAGCAGATGCGGGCCGCACGGCGGATTGAGGGAGATGGGCTCGGTAGCATCGACACCGATATGCTATTCTCAAGCGAACGTCGATCAGTCTATTAGCCTATTCACGCCACTCTCGGAACTAGGATGACAAGAATAAACTTTACACTAGCGGGCGAATTTGACTCAATAACGCCGAACAAATGTTAGCACACCCGCAGTATATATAACTGGTAAGGAGGGGAAATACTTTTCGGGATGTTGGCAGATGTACTACTGGTTTACGTCCATACTCCCACCTGCCTCATCGGGGTATTTCTCCAGAGACGGGGGACTTTATCTGCCCGCCTCGGGGAATTTGGAAAAAAGCTGTCCCGAATAACGTACACCCTTTCCCCTACTGAAGGTGTGAGGCGACTAAGTCCTGAGTTAACTGAACGGCATTTTTCGGACTGTTTACTTTATTACGAGACAGACTTAGTTGGTGCGCCAGAATCCTGTCGAGAAACAAAAACCTCCGTCATTTACTTTGACGCAGACGAGTCAGACTCGGCGCAGAACAAAAGCCACGATCGGACAATGGCTATAAACGGTCAACCCTTCGCCAACAAGAAAGAGCGCAGTGAGTACCTTAAGCGTAGTTACAAGGATCATATTTGCGCAGTTTTCGGTCAAGGCGATTACGCCATTAGAGCCAGTATCGCAAGGATTACAGCAGGCAGGCTGCAGGAAAGCCACATGCATTGCTTAACTTCCGAGGAAAGTAACGGGAGAACTTGGAGTATAACCCCCGGAAAAGAGCTTTTCACGCTTGGTTTTTGTTGGCTAGTATCTGTGCTGCCACTATGGTTAATGTTTACGTGGCTGAATGTCTGTGGACAGTTTGTGAATATTACGCCGTTATTCCACGGTAGCCGATAAATTTCCGCTCAGCTATTCAGGTTAGCTTTCTGACTGAGCCGGAACTCTCAATTCACACATTAATTGCCTCAGAAAGTTAGAAATATGGGTGTAAATTTGAATTCTTATACCAGCAAACACACGGGGTGGCAGCACAAGATCGCCGAAACACGTTTGTCGGGGTTTTTAGCTAGTCCTTGCGCTGCCAGTGAGGTAAATAATTTCGTAATTTCATCTGAGGTCTATTATTAACACAGAAAGTTTCGCTGCAGACACCCTGATAAAAAAAATTGAAAAGAGCTTTTCGTAACGGCTGGCTGCCCGCAGTCCGTGCCCAATGACCGTTTTCTGCTTGGGTCCTCTAGCTGCTCAGGGTAGCTTTACGCTGCGAAATTGGACCGCAACAGAGAATATGCATGCCATCCATATCAAAGTGTTAGTTTTTGAAAAATTTTAATATCAAAATTGAGCCAGCAGCTTTACCAGAACTGCCCTGTTGCCTTCATTCGGACGTGCTGTACAGCTGTCATCTAAACTAAAAATCCGCAGAAATTACGCATCTCGATAGTTGAATACTAACCACACATTTGAGCTTGAAGGAACGCGTCTCGTTAGGAAAGTGTACATGAGGAAAAAACAGTCAAATTTAAATTTAATTTCGGTGTTCCTGGTTCAGCTTCCGCATTATCAACTATAGGAATGGGTCTGCACAGTGTTCGCGATGGCATTTAGCTCTAAATTTGACCTTCTCTCACAAGCTTGCCCGGAAAGTTGATGTGGGTATTTTTACCAGTGTCAAAGTTGATAATGCTTCCCGTTTCATCTAATTACTGCTCAATCCGGTGCAGCTTAATCTGCAATTGCATGCATGCAAGATGTGTGGAGGGTCTGTTTTGGCGAGGTAAAGGGATAAAGGAGACGGAAGGCATTGAGATTTTGATGATGATGGCTGAATGTTCACCTCACTCTCCCCACTTCCAAACGGGTCTATCGCGGATATTCTATCATATTCTTAGATGTAAAATAATCCGTGAGGATGATTCGCGCTAAGGACGCACTCTGCTCCATGATGGCAAAACAGTAGGCCCCACCTGAACGTGGTGAACGTGGTTTTCACTACCCCTGATCCCAGTCAACACCGAGAGGCTAATCCAGGTCGGCTAGCAATGCAAATGTGATCAGAAGCATCCCACTGGCTTGTTAACGCTGAGTTCCGATAAAAGCCACTGATAACAGGACAGCAAGCTATCTGTATAAGGTGCACAATTAATATTTAAAAAATGAATTAGTTGTTTGCATTTATAGTAAAGATCTTAACGACGGAGGACCCACCCACCTTCTTCAACGGTCCCTGCATGTCCACTTGCTTTTCTGTGCTAACCACCTCATCGTGGCTACAGCATGGGAGACCATAATCGATTCCCTACAGTTATTATCTCGATCCTCGATTGATCCTCGATTGACCCATTTGATTGAGGCATAGGGCCGCATGCCACCTACCGGGCGCTAGGCTCAAATAATTCTGGGTGGGGTCAGCAGTACAAGCGAGCAAATCCTAACCATCGACACCCTCAAAAAATGCACATTAGCCGGTCAGAGGTCAGACAAACGGCCTACCACATCGGCTCACCGACGCGCCCAAGAAGCCAAAGTTTGTTTGCAGGCGCAGCGACAGCTGAACAGTCCATCAAGTTGCGAGGGCAGGGACACAATTCGCGGTGATTTTACGGCATCTGCAACGGCTGTGAAGGAGGTAGAAGGCAAACGAGTCTATCAGCTGTCGGCAACTGACAGGTCTCAACGTCAAGCCTCAACGAACAGGCAGGTCTGTGCGTCGGACAGGGCTGGATAAGCAGAAACAGCTACATCTACACTGTGCTACGGCAACGAGGAAGTTTTCGAAACCTCAGTGCAAAAACAGTGCTATCCATGAATCCTTTGCTACTCTTCTTCGTCTTATTTCGTAGGAGGAGAAAAACGATAATTTATCTGGATCTCGGATCTCCAGTATGCCTTGTCTTCGTCGGTCATGTCATTCTACCCATATCCCTAGCTGCTGTGCGTCTGCTGGCGGGGTTCTAAACTGAGCTCCAAAGCACAACGGGACTGAAAAATCCCCGACATTCACTCGAAGAACGGTGGTGGGTTGGCCTCCTATTCCATAGTTTTCGGGGAGGATGGAATTGAACATCCTGTGAATTTGTCGGAGTACATCTCCCTTGCTAATGATGGAAATGGATCTTCGTTGGTAGGTTTCCAACACTGGTTATGTTACGCTTTTTACCATGGTGCCTTAAATTCACCTGATGATGGCCTTTTGACAACAAAATGCGATCAGTGCGTTACAGTCACTTCTATTTTTTTCTTTTTTTCTTTTTTTCTTTTCTTTTCTTTGTTTTCTTTTTCCCTTTAATCTGTGGTGTGGTTGCGCTTGTAACTATCAGTTCACGCGAGCTGTAAGTGAAGATCGGACTAGTTTAAGTGTTTGTTTTTCCAGCGGATATGGGCACGTGGCCTCTAGTATACTACGATGCCGGAAATTGCTCTGATTCTGAAAGTTGGGTCAAAAAAACTAAAAGCCTCCTAAGGTCCCTTCTCTATTTCTCCTTCGCTTTCTTCTTCTCCTCCTCCTCCTCGTCTTCTTCTGCATTCTCCTCCGCATCTTCCATCAACCCTCACCACCACCGCCGCCACCGCTCCGTTAAATAGAGTAGTGGATTGTCCGCTGAAAGAACGCAGTGTGACATAACGGAGAGCACAGTCTTCATTGTTGACATTCAAGGAAACGCTCTGATGATCGGAGGTTCCGTCAGATGAACTGGATAGGGTTGTAGCCGGCGTGACAGCGCACGGAACCAAGCTAGCATGACAACGAGATGTCAATGCTGACGATGATGCTGTTGGTGAGGATGTGTCACCTGGCGGTAAGGTTAAGCGACGAAGCAGGCCCTGGCGATTTGATGAGAGCAGTAACTTTGGCGCCATCGAATTTTGTGTGTTGCCTGCACGGTGCCAGCTAAGTTTACTCGACCCGATCATCTGTTTGCACGCGAATGGGGCACACTACTGGTCAACGCCGTCAGGTAGGGGTGTGTGGGTAAGGTTGGTGACTGCAGGCGTTTGCCAAAGGGACTGTGCACAGTCCATCAGTAACCTGGATACCTCCAAAATGGTAAGACTGGGCTGCAAGGACACGGAAATTCAAGGAGCCCAATGTCAGTGGTTCTACACTGTAAGTAAAAAAGCGGGTGGATCAATGACCCATTAGAAAACACCAAATATGAATAGTTGACCAAAAATTGGACTACACGAACTATATAAGGACGGTCACCTTGAGATTATTTCGGGTACTCCCATAGTGTATTCTTGCTTAACTCCAAAAAATCCCTTTGAGCCTGCACATAACTGCAAAGACAGCGTTATTTCCAAAAAGGCATTAAACTAAAGGCACTTTTTCTGCTTACTTACTGGCTCTTTTCGTGCCACAAACTTTATAGGTGTCTTATTTCCTAGTCAGCTTGAGTAGATCAACTGCCCACTGGTCATTTGAACAAGATGAAATTGTAAGGTTTATCTAAACCCTGTACATAGATTAGATGCCGGCTTTTGAGCGAGCCGTTTTCTGGCCAAGTGCAAAAAAGCACTCTGTCAAAAGTGCCTACTTAAGTAGCCTAAATTTTCCTCATTGATTTTCGTAGCCATTATAAATTTAAATTTACCTTATAGAAAACATATGTGAGAATGTCTTCTCTTGTACTCAGTTGGTGGAATCTTACATCCTAATCGAAATCTACACGTGCAAAAGGATATCTTTCGTTCACGAATGACTTTGATCCGGACCTCTCGTTACACAGGCACTTAGGGTTTCCAAACTACATGGCGTATACATTCCGCCTAATAAAAACCACCCAGTTCTCTACGCTCATAAATTTTGCATTGCATGTGGACCATATTGCATACGTTTGAAGCAGTATTGATAAATATACAGATATTATGCTTTATGAATGGACATTTTTGAGGTCTGAGAATCTCACAATAATAAACGTTTGGCACCCGAAATGAGTATAAAGAAGAATATTTTCGTGCATTTTTAATAAAATATATTTGAATTTATAAGGACAGTAAAAGCTCTTGAGAAAAATACATACTACTTAAGTAGCCATTTTTTACAGATTATACCTTTTGCGAGTTGTTAGAAATATGCTCGTTCAAAAGCCGGCATGCCACCGTGACTGAAAATATTTTGGGATTTGGCTGAACGATAAGCACTACGACAACCCTACATAAGTGATTAGTTTGCATCGAAAACAGACATTTCAGAATTTTGGTTGACATTTCATGAGATAGGTAAGCCACTGTGATTGCGGTAAAGCGGAGTTTTGCCGTCTTTCTTGCCATTCAAAAACGGTCAGCTCACGTCGCAATTTATTGCAAGAAAGCAGGTCAATCTAAAAGGAGTACCGTGAGTGAATGTGGAGGGGCGTGTTCATCGTTCGAAGAGGCCTGTGGCGATGTAATTGCCAGTAGTACAGCCGAAAAACTTGAGTATATGTTTGCCAACTGGTTAAAGGGCTAAAAATAAAGTTACATTTCAGCAATAGCGTGACATGAAAAGTAACAAAGATCGCTTAATGCTTAGGGTCTTTTAGTAGTTCTTCTTAACACGAAATGCAAAATCTTATTTCGCTGAAGGCGCTCTTTGTCGACAATCAAAGCTGGCGTTCCGTCTTGCCTTGAAGCTCCGACCTAGAACCCTCACATTGGATCACATAGCGTCAAGCCATTAGTCATCAGGTGGCGTTACTGACCAAGATTGAAGAGATTAGAATGAAAATTACAAGGCCCAACATAATTATATAGTTAAATATCAAACATACACCAGGGAGACCTGAGGTTCGAAGACCAAATCAGTTTTTCATTGATGCTTAACCGAATGAAAATTGCATGGTATGTCGAAGGATGTGGTGGACCGAGCGATCGAGTATAAAGAAGAATATTTTCGTGCATTTTTAATAAAATATATTTGAATTTATAAGGACAGTAAAAGCTCCTGAGAAAAATGCATACCATTTAAGTAGTCATTTTTTGCGAGCAGTTAGAAATAAGCTCGTTTGACTGAACTATCTTGGGATTCGGCAGTTTTTTCGAAACGAAAACACAGTTCAGCATTTCGGTTGGCATTTCTTGAAATGGGCAATCTGCAGTGTCTTGCTTCAGCACCGAGCCTTGAAAGTAAACGACATCACAATACTTTTTAAGGATTTTCTGTGTGAACATCTGGTAATTTTCTTCAAATGGGCAGCCACTGAAGGCAGCAGAAGTAATTTTCAGAAACAAAGCGCGGAAGATTTTTTTCCAAGTTTTTACTTAGCTACCGCGCACGGCCTCTTAGGAAATATTTTTCGGGGGTACCGCAGACCAAATATTAAAAGAGTCTTTATTCGCAAGAATCCCGCTGACATTAAAAGGAGACAACGAGCTGCGAATAAGCCCACGCCTTTTTTCAAATGCCTTCCCGATGTCGGTAATTGCGGAACTGCATTTGCTTCCAATGGTCGAATCTTTGGGCTCTAAGCATGCGAATTGTTAGGCATATATGTGTGCTGACTAAGGTCACCGGGTGATTGCCCATCAGTCGTAAAACCGTGGTGGACATTCCTCGCAGCACTGCGAAACTACCTTCTGTAGCAGGAATCGGATGCGCGGTTCACAAAAGTGCGCATTGGCCTGATCGAACACCTTTAGACGCAATGCACCAACAATCCGGCAACCTCAACCTCTGGGTCAGCGAGCATCCCTTCTGCCAACCCTGCCTCGAACACCACACTAACAACCACTCCCATCACCACTGCCTGACTCTACCGATGGCCAAGCGCCCTCAATCACCCGCACCATCCACCCTCCACTAACCCCTGCGTCAATCACAGTGACGATCATCATTGACACCACCTCCCCCACTGCTACCACCAAAGGGACCACCACCGACTTCCCACTACCTGCTATCTCCGCCACCGCCGCCGCCACCACGACCAGCGATGGGGATTCGGTTGCAACCCGTCCTCATTGCGATCACGCATTCACCTTACACATTGGCCTGGTCGGTCACTTGCGAATCCATCGCACATAGACTGGCAAACCGCTGCCTGGAGCACCAACCCACAGCAGAGTCCGCCGCCTCCACTGCCCTCGCGCATTCACTCATCACGTGGGCCTATTAGACCACGTGCGTCTCCACGAAAACCTGTGGTACAACACCGCCGATTATACCCCCTCTCTCTTCCGAAGCCTCTACATCCTACGTGATCACAGGCAACACCAGACAAATCATGTGTGCAATCAGCACCTCTCATTGAGAGGACAGTATGTACCTCGGTACCTTCTGCATGTAGCCCCTATGCTGCATGCATGATCCGAGCCTGTGACTATCATGGCTTACTAAAAGCCGCGGTTTGGAAGGCTGCTAACTGAAGCTTACATCAGACCACGCCGTCAGCCCAGTGTGTGTTATATGTTGAGTGACTGACCAGTGGACTGCGAGTCGAACGGCGATGGTTCCTCCATAGCCCCTGGTTAAGTGAATCCTGGTGTGTGCTTTATGGGGGCCAGGTCGTGCTGTGGCGGGCGAAGATGGGTTTGCTGGCACTGTCAACCAATGCGCTCACTCCCGCATCAGAAAACTACCCGGATCGGACAGTGGTCTGATTGTGGGGGTGGGGGAGAAAGTTTGGTCAACGGTTCACCACATTTTCCTCCCTATAAACAATCTGACGCGCCAGAAGCTATCACGGTGCGGCCGCAGCTTGGAAGGTTGCAAATGACCGGGATACCTCGAACCACGTGGTCAGCCTAGTGTGTGTTTTGTGTTAAGTGACTGACTGATGGACTGAGAGTCAGGCTGCAATGGCTCCTTCTTACTGTGGCCTTTATGACACGCCCACTCAGCTGGGATCCGAGTCGTCCCTCCCGCTTTTGCTGTTATATCGTTTTTGTCGTGGACCACAATGCGTGAACCTGCACCCCGGCACACCTCCGCTCTTCTTAATTGTGTCTTGACACCGGGCCCAGGTGGGGGAGTGGAACAGAGAGTGAGTTAGGTGACGTGAAAGTCTACTCTCATTGTAATCCATCGCAAGTCATCGTCCCTGAAACACCCTGCTTAGGCGCACATGGTGGACATCATCGAAATCGACGGTTCAACTATCGTGTGTGTTGTCTCTCAGCCCCCAGAGCGGCTTGTGCTGCAGGTGTGCTCAACAAAAACATAAAAAACAAAACAAAAACAGTGGTCAGACAGGCCCAAGGCACGCGCTTATCAGCCAATGTTTGACCGGTTCGAACAGTTGACTGATGTATGAGATCAAAACTGACACTGCAGAGATCCACCTGCTCGTCAAATCAACGCATTACTACTTATAACAAACCTGAAGCATTTGAATCTATCAAGAGGCACCAAAATTCGTAGGTTGGAGGGTTGCCAACAAGCGGGATACCTCGGTCCATCTCGGGGCTAGGGCTCAGACTGCGGTGACTCACCTTCTTGGCATTCTCGTCTGTGTGATATTTAAGTTGCATTTTTCAGTAGGTTGTCACGTCTGGCGTGTGGACGGTGATCGTCCCTGTCTGCGGCGCTCGAAGTGCAGTACGTGTTCATGCATTCGTTTTGTTCTCTAATTATGTTCCTAAATCGTTCCGCTCTTTCGCTCTTCCAAAGCATGCTCAAAGGATTTTCTTAGATGCCACACTGTCATTCTTCTCAAATTTCTCCCATCCTCCGCGTTTTGCATCTAAGGACAGGCTTATTACCCTGGATGCTGTTGTACTTGATGTCTTGTAGTCAATATCAAAATACAACAACATTTCACAACGGTCAACCAAGTTGAGCGAAGTCTATATTATGATATTGTTCACCCTCTTCATTCTGGGACGTCTTGCCATTCCGGCATATCTCTTGCCGTACATCAGCATATCAACGTTCTGTATTGCCATTACTGGTACGGTGCCTTGCGTGTAAATAGACCGAAATAACGAAAGGCAAACCTAAACTGCCTCGATTTCATGCAAACCTATTTGCGCTTGGAGAATTTGTTAAGTTACGTTCCGTTCACAGTGCTTGGAGTCATTTTTTAAAGGAAATAATGGAAATAAAACTTTTTTTCTTTTTGCCTCCCTTCCTCCCCCTTGGAAGAGCAACGGTTCTGAAGAAGACGACAGCAAAAAAAGGCGAGTTCTAGGAAGCAGTTCCGAATAAGAAGACGCGATGGCTGGAACAACATTTTCAATGGTCTGACGTTTCACATTCTCCCTCGAATCCACCAACCGGAACAGACATAGAAAAGTGTAATAGGGGCAGACGGTACGCAGCACGCCTAATAGCAGTACACGTGTTCATATCTGAGAGTTGTGGTTGGTGCGATGACTGTTCGTCAGTCTGTGCCCGAGCCGTTAATGGCCGATGTCAAAGTTCTCGCAAGAGGTGAGAACCCTATGGGCCATGAGTTGCCTGATTCATGGTTCTCAGGCTCGCATTCCATTCACCAGCACAATGACCTTACGCCTCCATATTCTGATCTTACGTGAGTTTGCCTGGGTGTGAGTGCTCAGCACGTAAAAGGACCGAGTAATCGTCACGCCAAGAGAAGGCCACAGCGATGAAAGCATAGTCATTACAGACTCGGGTACAGACCAATAAGCAATAAATACATCAACTACGAGACCCAGCGATGAACCCGATTGCTGGTCATTAGAGTGGGCGTGTGGTGACTGGACAGTTGCGCTTACAAATGCTACGCTCTTTGTGTCCCAAGTGCGCTTTTCTAAGATTGTATCTGATGATTGGTTCGAAGGAGAATCTGACACCAAAACTTAATTGAATTATTGTACCCCACAATCGCATATCTTCTTCTTCTTCTTCTGCTGATGTACACCGTGTGATCCACAGCATTTTCAGCACAAGGACGGTCACCTGCAGGTGAATTAGTTGATAGAGGTAGTAGACTTTGGCATAATCTACTGCACTCTCCCTCCGCACTCCCTTGAGCCAGGTATCATAACGCAGTCCAGAAGATCGTGGACGAGAGCTGACGCAGGGGCTGGTGCGGCGTGAGTCTGCACTGTCACTGCACCCCAATTATAGCCTCTGTTATAGGTTCGCATCCTCACCTTGATCTGGCCCCCGCGTGGGTCCAAATTATCTACCCGGTGGCCCCTTTTAGGGACAAGTACACACACGAAAGTAGTCCGACGATGTCCACCGTATGCTCCCCGGAAGGATGGTGCAGGGAAGATAACTTGCGCGTGGATTAGATTTAAGTGATAGCAGCCTTGCGCTGCAGCTACCGCACTCTCTCCTGCTCCTCCAACTGAGTCCGGTGTCATGACAGAGTCAAGAATACCGGAGGTGGGAGAGGGCGCAGGTGGCTGGGGTGGTCTGAGTCGCCCCTAAGTGTGCCACGACACCTGGCTCGGATCCCATGGAGTGGGAGTGCCATAAAGGCAACATTAAGAAGGAGCCATTGCAGCCTGACTCTCAGTCTGCCAGTCAGCCACTCCACACAAACCACACATTGGGCTGACCACGCGGTCCGAGTTGTCCGTTAGTTGGCAACCTTCCAAGCCACGGCTTTTAGCGCACCGTGATAGTTTCAAGCGCGTCAGATTGTTTATAGTGAGGAACATGCGATGAGCTGTCGACCTCACTCTATCCCCCACCGTCCGAGCCGGTCGTTTGTCTGATGTGGAAGTGGGCGCAGTTACTGGTGAGCTCGTCTGCGTGTCCTACGTACACGACCTGGCCCCCCAAACACAAGTACCAGGATTTCACACAACAGGGGGTTGAACGGCCCACATCTCACATGTGTGAGATAGCCATACGTCAAGTTAAGAAAGAACTATTGCACCCTGACTCTCAGACCACCAGTCAGCCCGCCTCACAACACATTGGAATGATTGCGAGGCCTGAGTACAAGGTCTGACTGCGAGGTCAAGTAAACACACACACACTCTTTCACACATGCAAAAGGATTAAGGGGTCTTTACTGTCATTCGTATTCTCACCTCGGAAGCATGTTGTGTTTGCCAACTCCATGCTAGGGTTGAAACATGCTTAGGCGACGACTGAAATGAAGGCATGGAAGGCCGTCGTGGGACGTGAGAATTTAGGCGAACTTTTAAACGGGTGTCAGTCTTCTTGTTTACGCCGTTTGACCGTTGATTCTGACAGGGTTCACCGTGTTCTCCAAAGGCGGTTGATGCAGGGACAGTGACTTGCCTGTGGATTTGTCTTAAGTGATAGTGGACTTACACTGCAGCTACCACTCTCTCTCTCTCTCTCTCTCTCTCTCTCTCTCTCTCTCTCTCTCTCTCTCTCTCTCTCTCGCTCTCTCTCTTCCCTCACCCGCCTTTGCCCGGTGTCAAGACGGCTGGAGGTGAGATGGGACACAGGTAGAGGGCGTGGTCAGATCCCACGGAGCGGGAGTGCCGTATTCCACGCTGCACCGATCAGTGACATCTTCATACTGACTCCTGCGACAGTGGACTGTTTGTAAGAGGCTTAGAGATGCACGGGCTGGCTTTTGGAATAATTACAACAGGCAGCGAAGGAAAGATGGGTAGAGTAAGGCAGAAGATAAGGAAAATATGAAAAAAAAAACTACAGGCAGCCTAACGTAGCTGGAATTAAATGGAGAAGTAAAGCACCATTATCACCTCATTCCATGTATTTCATCATGAGGCACTCGTCTTGTAAGTGTCACTAATAATGCCACAGGTAACTTAACGAGTTGTTTCTAGCCAAATAATCATCCGCAGTGCGCCTTGTTATTATTGATAGCCGACTATGCTGAGCGCTGCAGTCCTCATGGAACTGTCGAGCAAAACAACGCGAAGTCTCTTTTGAACTTGACCACCCATATTTTAAGTTCAAGCGATGCTTTTGTGATATCTTACGTATTTGTAATGCAGTGTACCATAGAACCCATATGTATCCGGTGTTAAAACAGATTCAAGACTAAACACAGCTGGCTGGCGCGTGCCACCACGCTCCCCTGCCACGTACGGCATTCGTTATGTATGCCTATTCCAAATTACGCCTGCTGTGTCCTAATCTAGCCTTTCAACTCCGTGATTCCACGGATTCGGAGTGTCTGCTTTATGTATCACTCTGCTCCCGCCATTTTTTTGCAGGTGCAAAGCACCGCCTAGTAAATATCGGGTGAGTTTAAGTGGAGATTTGCTCCAGCTGGACTCTAGATTAAAGACGAGAACGTTCATGTTTCCCGGCACCCAATCTGCATCGGCAAAACAACGAGCCAATGGTTAGAGCATTGGACTTCTAATCAACAGGTCGTGGGTTCGAGTCTCGGTTGGTACACCACCTGGTATTGGGTATGCCTGGCTGATGACGGCTGATAAGCCAAAAATGGCCATTTCAGTCTCCCAGATCAATGTCAGTAACGTTTCGTCACCTCACCGCAATGCGGAAGGAAGCCTTAGGGCCTGTATAAACGCTTTATGCGAGTACGGGGTTGGGTTGAGTAACCGTATGACCACGGCCTCTGCCATCGCAAGTGTCCGGTGACACAGGAAGTTTAAGTGTCCGCCCGGCACTTTATAGATGACTCAGAAGGATGGGTTGAGGCCGCTGTCGGACACGGAACTGCAGGTGATTTCGCACAAAATTCTAGGCCACTAACCTAGCCCAAGCCGTAACCATAAACCTTAATTCACCTTATTTGTAAGCATAAAGCCCTTATAAGGCCTCTTACGAACCACGGGTGTCCAACTGAGGGAAAATTTTAGAGGTACATGGACTATGGTGTAGACAAATTTTCTTAGACATTTATGGACAGTCACTACGAGCAGTTAAGACATGGTCGCACCACGTGCAACCACCCGCGATGTATGTGGAAGTGCATGCCCTTTTGACTGGCGCATAGCAGCTGCATGCTATAACATCTGGTCGGTCATTGCACCAATGCAACTACCTGCGACGCATTCCGAAGCTGCCCGTTTTGATAGGTCTGCAGTGCCCTAGCAACTACCGTCTGAAAGCCCCTGTTGTTCTAGCACCACATGGTAACACGCAAGTTCACCAAACCAAACACCAAACCAAACCAAACCAAAACCAAACCAAAGCCAAACAGTGAAGTAGTAGGGCGCACACTTCATGGTGTTATTTTTGCATTCCTTGGATTTAAATTGATGCGTAGATGGCTGTTCACTACTGAGTATTTCACTGCAGATATATTTATGTAAGGGAAAATGAGGCAAAACAGGGCCAAATCCAAGGCTTATTGCTGTTCAGAAATTTTCCTACGCTATTGAAAGCTACGGACCAAGACATTTTGTCTCTCTGCGTTGTACTTTAAAAGAAAATTTATATACACCGGAAAAAGTTTCAATATATCCCTTCAGAGAACGGAAAATTTGGTTCTGCCTTCACGAAAGTCAGGTAAATGTAGGTATGTGAAATCACATTGTTTCTGGGACCACGGGCAGATGCAGTCTATGCTTTAATTTGCCCGTCATCTGGAAGACTACTTCCATGAAATATACACTAAAGGATCATTTTCCAATGTAATTCTATTTATGTTGCTTTATTCACTCGTTTATTTTACATGGACAGGAATCCTGTATAGTTAAATATTCAGGTCATTTGGGTAACCAAATTTTTCACGTGTACAGAATTTGCTGCTGTTCTTTAAAAAAAAAGTATTTCTAAACAACGTACTTTTGATTTTTAACCCATAATATGCCTTCTTTTTACGAACGGCCACCTCTTTACTGCTGTAAACCTTTGGGGGACGTATTGTGGGCTGATTTCGCGTAACGGGTCTTTTCTTGGGAAATCCAGGAGATAGGGTATGCATTTTATGTCCTAAACAAGCGAAGTATGGACACAAACCTCGAAGGGAAAATAACGAAACCGTGTTTTATTCTTATGAACGTGAATATTTGACTCAAACCCTCCCTCTATGCTACCGAAAGACAAAGCCAGGATTGTATTTAGCTGCAAGTAGAAAAACCCAGGCTTGACGGAAGACCAAGTGATGATTTATGCATGTCACATAGAAGTCCTTAAAAGTATGTATCTGGGGAATTCTCCTGGAAGTAAAAACCTAGTTGTCACCGCTAAAGTAAGGATCCCATAGTTATGATCTACTTAACGCTGGCGTAGAACGGCCCCGCACCTGCTTTCGCTCATTGGTGCTTAGTTGCAGGGTGGAATGATTTAAACAGCCGCAGCAACAGCAGCGGCAGCAGCAACAGATAGAGGCAAATTTGGGGAACAGGGTAGGACTGATCGAAGCTACATCGTGGCTGTTAATAGACTTAATCACAGGAACAGGAACAGCAGCAACAGTGGCAGCAGCAGTGGCAACAGCAGATAGGTTCAAATTTAGGGAATAGGGTAGGACAGGTTAAAGCTAAATCATGGCATTTACTAGACTCAATCACAGCAACAGGAACAACAGCAGCATTGGCAGAAGCGGCAACAGCAGCAGCAGCAGCAGCGGCAGCAGCAGCGGCAGCAGCAGCAGCAGCAGCAGCAGCAGCAGCAGCAGCAGCAGCAGCGGCAGCAGCAGCGGCAGCAGCAGCGGCATCAGCAGCAGCAGCAGCAGCAGCAGCAGCAGCAGCGGCAGCAGCAGCGGCATTGGCAGCAGCAGCAGCGGCAGCAACAGGTAGGGGCAAATTTGGGGTACAGGGTAGGACTGGTCGAAGCTACATCGTGGCTGTTAATAGACTTAATCACAGGAACAGGAACAGCAGCAACAGTGGCAGCAGCAGTAGCAACAGCAGATAGGTTCAAATTTAGGGAATAGGGTAGGACAGGTTGAAGCTAAATCATGGCTTTTACTAGACTCAATCACAGCAACAGGAACAACAGCAGCATTGGCAGCAGCGGCAACAGCAGCAGCAGCAGCAGCGGCAGCAGCAGCGGCAGCAGCAGCAGCGGCAGTAACAGGTAGGGGCAAATTTGGGGTACAGGGTAGGACTGATCGAAGCTACATCGTGGCTGTTAATAGACTCAATCACAGGAACAGGAAAAGCAGCAACAGCGGCAGCAGTAGTGGCAACAGCAGATAGGTGCAAATTTAGGGAATAGGGAAGGACAGGTTGAAGCTAAATCATGGCTTTTACTAGACTCAATCACAGCAACAGGAACAACAGCAGCATTGGCAGCAGCGGCAACAGCGGCAGCAGCAGCGGCAGCAGCAGCGGAAGCAGCAGCGGCAGCAGCAGCGGCATCGGCAGCAGCATCAGCGGCAGCAACAGGTAGGGGCAAATTTGGGGTACAGGATAGGACTGGTCGAAGCTACATCGTGGCTGTTAATAGACTTAATCACAGGAACAGGAACAGCAGCAACAGTGGCAGCAGCAGTGGCAACAGCAGATAGGTTCAAATTTAGGGAATAGGGTAGGACAGGTTGAAGCTAAATCATGGCTTTTAATAGACTCAATCAAAGCAACAGGAACAACAGCAGCATTGGCAGCAGCGGCAATAGTAGCAGCAGCAGCAGCAGCAACAGCAACAACAACAGCAACAGCAACGGCAACAGCAGCAACAGCAGCAGCAACAGCAACAGCAGTAAGCAGCAGCAGCAACAGCAGCAGCAACAGCAACAGCAGCAGCAACGGCAACAGCAGCAACAGCAACAGCAGCAACAGCAGCAGCAACAGTAGCAGCAGCAGTGGCAACAGAAGATAGGTTAAAATTTAGGGAATAGGGTAGGACAGGTTGAAGCTAAATCATGGTTTTGCTAGACTCAATCACAGCAACAGGAACAAAAGCAGCATTGGCAGCAGCGGCAACAGCAGCAGCAGCAGTGGCGGCAGCAGCAGCAGCGGCAGCAGCAGCAGCAGCAGCAGCAGTAGCAGCAGCGGCAGTGGCAGCAGCTGCAGCAGCAGCGGCAGCGGTAGCAGCAGCGGCAGCAACAGCGGCAGCAGCAGGGGCAGCAGGAGCGGCAGCAGCAGCGGCATCGGCAGCAGCAGCAGCGGCAGCAACAGGTAGGGGCAAATTTGGGGTACAGGGGTGGGACTGGTCGAAGCTACATCGTGGCTGTTAATGAACTTAATCACAGGAACAGGAACAGCAGCAACAGTGGCAGCAGCAGTGGCAACAGCAGATAGGTTCAAATTTATGGAATAGGGTAGGACAGGTTGAAGCTAAATCATGGCTTTTAATAGACTCAATCAAAGCAACAGGAACAACAGCAGCATTGGCAGCAGCGGCAATAGTAGCAGCAGCAGCAGCGGCAGCAGCAGCGGCAACAGCAGCAGCAGCAGCAGCAGCAGCAACAGCGAGCAACAGCAACAGCAGCAACAGCAACAGCAGCAGCAACAGCAACAACAACAGCAACAGCAACAGCAGCAGCAGCAACCAACAGCAACAGCAACAGCAACAGCAGCAACAACAGCAACAGCAACAGCAGCGCAACAGCAACAGCAACGAGCAGCAACGCAACAGCAGCGACAGCAGCAAACAGCAACAGCAGCAGCGAGCAACAGTGGCAACAGCAATGGCAACAGAAGATAGGTTAAAATTTAGGGAATAGAGATTAGGGACAGGGTTGAAGCTAAATCATGGTTTTGCTAGACTCCAATCCACAACAACAGGAACAAAAAGCAGCATTGGCAGCAGCAGCAACAGCAGCAACAGCAGTGGCGGCAACAGCAGCAGCAGCAGCAGCAACAGTAGCAGCAACGGCAGTGGCAGCAACTGCAACAGCAACGGCAGCGGTAACAACAGCAGCAGCAACAACGGCAGCAACAGGGGGCAACAGGAGCGGCAGCAACAGCGGCATCGGCAGCAACAGCAGCGGCAACAACAGGTAGGGGAACAAATTTGGGGGTACAGGGTGGGACTGGTCGAAACTACATCGTGGCTGTTAATAGACTTAATCACAGGAACAAGGAACAGCAGCAACAGTGGCAGCAACGGTGGCAACAGCAGATAGGTTCAAATTAAGGGGAATAGAGATTAGGACAGGTTGAAGCTAAATCATGGCTTTTAATAGACTCAATCAAAGCAACAGGAACAACAGCAGCATTGGCAGCAGCGGCAATAGTAGCAGCAGCAGCAGCAGCGGCAACAGCAGCAACAACAGCAACAGCAACAGCGGCAACAGCAGCAGCAACGCTAACAGCAACAGCAACGCAGCAGCAACAGCAACAGCAACAGCAACAACAGCAGCAACAACAGCGAGCAACAGCAACAACAACAGTGGCAGCAGCAGTGGCAACAGAAGATAGGTTAAAATTTAGGGAATAGGGTAGGAGAGGTTGAAGCTAAATCATGGTTTTGCTAGACTCAATCACAGCAACAGGAACAAAAGCAGCATTGGCAGCAGCGGCAACAGCAGCAGCAGCAGTGGCAGCAGCAGCGGCAACGGCAGCAGCAGCAGCGGCAGCAGCAGCAGGGGCAGCGGCAGCAGCAGTGGCAGCCACAGCGGCAGCAACAGCAGCAACAGCGAGCAGCAACAGGTGAGGGAGCAAATTTGAGTACAGAGTGAGGACTGATCGAAGCTACATCGTGGCTGTTAATACATAATCACACGAACAGGAACAGCAGCAACAGCGGCAGCAGCAGTGGCAACAGCAGATAGGTGCAAATTTAGGGAATAGGGTAGGACAGGTTGAAGCTAAATCATGGCTTTTACTAGACTCAATCACAGCAACAGGAAACACAGCAACATTAGCAGCGTCGGCAACAGCAGCAGCAGCAGCGGCAGCAGCAGCAGCAGCGGCAGCAACAGCAGCAGTGGCAGCAGCGGCAGCAGCAGCGGCAGCGGTAGCAGCAGCGGCAGCAACAGCGGCAGCAGCAGGGGCAGCAGCATCGGCAGCAGCAGCAGCGGCGGCAACAGCAGCAGCAGCAGCAACGGCAGCAACAACAGCAGCAGCAACAGCAGCAGCAGCAGCAGCAGCAACGGCAACAGCAGCAGCAGCAACAGCAGCAACAGCAACAGCAGCAGCAGAAGCGGCAGCAGCAGCGAGCAACAACAGTAGCAGCAACAGTGGCAACAGAAGATAGGTTAAAATTTAGGGAATAGGGTAGGACAGGTTGAAGCTAAATCATGGTTTTGCTAGACTCAATCACAGCAACAGGAACAAAAGCAGCATTGGCAGCAGCGGTAACAGCAGCAGCAGCAGTGGCAGCAGCAGCGGCAGCGGCAGCAGCAGCAGCAGCGGCAGCAGCAGCAGGGGCAGCGGCAGCAGCAGTGGCAGCCACAGCAGCAGCAGCAGCGGC
Organism: Schistocephalus solidus; assembly: GCA_017591395.1. NCBI lineage: Eukaryota > Metazoa > Platyhelminthes > Cestoda > Diphyllobothriidea > Diphyllobothriidae > Schistocephalus > Schistocephalus solidus. The sequence continues at coordinate 38,669 of WEDG01001967.1, read as the reverse complement.
AGCAGCAGCAGCGGCAGCAACAGGTAGGGGCAAATTTGGGGTACAGGGTAGGACTGATCGAAGCTACATCGTGGCTGTTAATAGACTTAACCACACGAACAGGAACAGCAGCAACAGCGGCAGCAGCAGTGGCAACAGCAGATAGGTGCAAATTTAGGGAATAGGGTGGGACGGGCTGAAGCTAAATCATGGCTTTTACTAGACTCAATCCACAGCAACAGGAACAACAGCAACATTAGCAGCGTCGGCAACAGCAGCAGCAGCAGCAGCGGCAGCAGCAGCAGCAGCGGCAGCAACAGCAGCAGCGGCAGCGGTAGCAGCAGCGGCAGCAACAGCGGCAGCAGCAGGGGCAGCAGCAGCGGCAGCAGCAGCGGCATCGGCAGCAGCAGCAGTGGCAGCAACAGGTAGGGGCAAATTTGGGGTACAGGGTAGGACTGGTCGAAGCTACATCGTGGCTGTTAATAGACTCAATCACAGGAACAGGAACAGCAGCAACAGCGGCAGCAGCAGTAAGCAACCAGCAGATAGGTGCAAATTTAGGGAATAGGGTAGGACAGGTTGAAGCTAAATCATGGCTTTTACTAGACTCAATCACAGCAACAGGAACAACAGCAGCATTGGCTGCAGCGGCAACAGCAGCAGCAGCAGCGGCAGCAGCAGCAGCGGCAGCAACAGGTAGGGGCAAATTTGGGTACAGGGTAGGACTGATCGAAGCTACATCGTGGTTGTAATAGACTTAATCACAGGAACAGCAGCAACAGCGGCAGCAGCAGTGGCAACAGCAGATAGGTGCAAATTAAGGGAATAGGGTAGGACAGGTTGAAGCTAAATCATGGCTTTTACTAGACTCAATCACAGCAACAGGAACAACAGCAACATTAGCAGCGTCGGCAACAGCAGCAGCAGCAGCAGCGGCTGCAGCAGCGGCAGCAACAGGTAGGGGCAAATTTGGGGTACAGGGTAGGACTGATCGAAGCTACATCGTGGTTGTAATAGACTTAATCACAGGAACAGCAGCAACAGCGGCAGCAGCAGTGGCAACAGCAGATAGGTGCAAATTAAGGGAATAGGGTAGGACAGGTTGAAGCTAAATCATGGCTTTTACTAGACTCAATCACAGCAACAGGAACAACAGCAGCATTGGCAGAGAGCGGCAACAGCAGCAGCAA